>PISX010001197.1:0-86971 GCA_004024625.1 Mellivora capensis
TGAGACCTGATTTATGACCCAGGATGTGGTCTATTCTGGAGAATGTTCCATGAGCACTAGAGAAGAATGTGTATTCTGTTGCTTTGGGATGAAATGTTCTGAATATATCTGTGATGTCCACCTGGTCCAGTGTGTCATTTAAGGCCTTTATTTCCTTGTTGATCTTTTGCTTGGATGATCTGTCCATTTCAGTAAGGGGAGTGGTCACGTCCCCTACTATTATTGTATTATTGTTGATGTGTTTCTTTGATTTTGTTATTAATTGGTTCATATAGTTGGCTGCTCCCACGTTAGGGGCATAGATATTTAAAATTGTTAGATCTTCTTGTTGGACGGACCCTTTGAATATGATATAGTGTCCTTCCTCATCTCTTATTATAGTCTTTGGCTTAAAATCTAATTGATCTGATATAAGGATTGCCACCCCAGCTTTCTTCTGATGTCCATTAACATGGTAAATTGTTTTCCATCCCTTCACTTTAAATCTGGAGGTGTCCTTGGGTTTAAAATGAGTTTCTTGTAGGCAACATATTGATGGGTTTTGTTTTTTTATCCATTCTGATACCCTGTGCCTTTTGATTGGGTCATTTAGCCCACTAACATTCAGGGTAACTATTGAGAGAGATGAATTTAGTGCCATTGTATTGCCTGTAAGGTGACTGTTACTGTATATTGTCTCTGTTCCTTTCTGATGTACCATTTTTAGGCTCTCTCTTTGCTTAGAGGACCCCTTTCAATATTTCCTGTAGAGCTGGTTTGGTGTTTGCAAATTCCTTCAGTTTTTGTTTGTCCTGGAAGCTTTCTATCTCTCCTTCTATTTTCAATGATAGCCTAGCTGGATATAGTATTCTTGGCTGCATGTTTTTCTCGTTCAGTGCTCTGAATATATTATGCCAGTTCTTTCTGGCCTGCCAGGTCTCTGTGGATAAGTCTGCTGCCAATCTAATATTTTTACCATTTTATGTTACATAATTCTTTTCCCGACTGCTTTCAGGAATTTCTCATTGTCGCTAAGACTTGTAAATTTTACTATTAGGTGATGGGGTGTGGACCTATTCTTGTTGATTTTGAGGAGGGTTCTCTGCACCTCCTGGATTTTGATGCTTGTTCCCTTTGCTGTATTAGGGAAATTCTTTACAATAATTCTCTCCAATATCCCTTCTGCTCCCCTCTCTCTTTCTTCTTCTTCTGGAATCCCAATTATTCTAATGTTGCTTCGTCTTATGGTGTCACTTATCTCTCGAATTCTCCCCTTGTGGTCCAGTAGCTGTTTGTCCCTCTTTTGCTCATCTTCTTTATTTTCTGTCATTTGGTCTTCTATATCATTCATTCTTTCTTCTGCCACATTTATCCTAGCAGTAAGAGCCTCCATTTTTTATTGCACCTCATTAATAGCTTTTTTAATTTCATCTTGGTTAGATTTTAGTTCTTTTATTTCTACAGAAAGGGCTTTTATATCTCCAGAGAGTGTTTCTCTAATATCTTCCCTGCCTCTTTCAAGCCTGGCTAGAACCTTGAGAATCGTCATTCTGAACTCTAGATCATACATATTACCAATGTCTGTATTGTTTAGGTGCCTAGTCTTCAGTCCTGCCTCTTCTTTTTTTTTGTGGTGAGTTTTTCCACCTTGTCATTTTTTCCAGATAAGAGTATATGAAGGATCAAATAAAATACTAAAAGGGTGGCAAAGACCCCAGGAAAATGCGCTTTGACTAAATCAGAAGAGACCCCCAAATCATGGGGGGGGGGGAAGGGGATAAAAGTTCAGAAAAAAAAAATTAAAAAAAAAAAGAAAACAAATAAAGAAAAAATTTAAAAACGGAAAAAATATATATATATTAGACTAATTTTGGGGTATTTTGGTCTCTTAGAAGAAACTACCTCCCAAAATTTTAAAGAATGAAAAACGTATATAAGGATAAACACAATGAAGGGATGGAATATGCCTTTAAAGAGGAAAAAAAATTTTTTTTTTAAATTTCTAAAAAAAGGAGTTGATAAATTAAGTTGGTTGGGAGAATAAAGAAAAAGAAAGTGGAGAGAATTTGCTCAGGCTGGAGACTAGAACAAGCCTGGAGCTAGATTTAGGGTATATTTTGTTCTACTAGAGGAAGTTGTACCCAAATTTTTTAGAAGGAAAAAACCCTATGTGTATACAAAAAATAATGAAGGTTCAAAAAAGATTATTTTTTTTGGAAAGGTATTATTAAGATAAACTAGTTAAAAAACATTAAGAAAGAAAAGAGTAAAAGTTAAAAATTTAGCAGAAGAAAAAAAAATACAATTAAAGACAAAATTAAATTAACTTCAAGACTAAAGAATCATGGGGAGAAAGCCATGAATTCCGTGCTTTGCTTTCTCCTCCTCTGGAATTCCACAGCTCTCCTTGGTAAGTGAACTTGGTCTTGGCTGGATTTCTTGTTGATCTTCTGGGGGAGGGGCCTATTGTAGTGATTCTCAAGTGTCTTTGCCCAAGGCGGAATTGCACCGCTCTTACCAGTGCCGGGCTAAGTAATCCGCTCAGTTTTGCTTTCGGGAGCTTTTTTTCCCTGTATGCTTTCCGTAGAGTTCCGGAGGACAGGAATGAAAATGGCGACCTCCCAATATCCGGCCCGGAGGAGTCAAGAGCTCGGGGCCCTACTCCTCAGTGCGCCCTCAGAGAAAAGCCCCAATCACTCCCATCTCCCTGGCCTCTGGCCGCACTCCGACCTCACCCACCCTGCAACTGGTTCTGTGACCCTGGGGGCCTGGGGCCATGCTGACCCCGCGTGGGCTTCACCCTGGTTTAGCCTCTGGAGCGATGTCCCTCCGTGGAGCAGACTTTTAAAAGTCCCGATTCAGTGCTCCATTGTTCCGCCGCTTGCCGGAGGTCGGCCCGTCCCCCCACGGTCTATCTTCCCATTTCTTTGGATTCATTTCTCCGCTGGTCCTACCTTTCATATAATGGTCGATTTTCTGTTTCTAGAATTGCTGTTCTTCTTCTCTTCCATCTCCCATTGGATTTGTAGGTGTTTGCAATGGTTTGGTAAGCTATCTAGCTGATCTCCTGCTACCTGATGTAGTCTCGGCCTGCTACTTCTCTGCCATCTTGACTCCTCCTCCCAATATTTAGATTCTTGATAAGCAACTTGAATGCAGAGCTTTCCTTTATATTTTTAGTAGTTTTTCAAACTTTTAAGGTTGTCTTGCTTTAATTTTGATAACATTTTGCTTAACAACTTACTTTTAGTATGTCTGTCTAAACATTCATAGATTTCATAGCCTCAATTCTGTATCTTGGCATGGATATTTCAAGAATTTAAGTATGTTTCTCAATATTATATTAAGTAGTCACACTAACATGTCATGCTAGAATAAATAGGTTCAGACAAACACAGTTGATTGACTCATGGTACCAGTGTGAATTTTTCTGGCTGACAAGAGAGGAAGTGTATGGGTATCCTGTAACCTGTTGACAGCATGCATATAGAGTACATAGCAATAGTCAATACAATTATTAGAAGACTTCCATTCTAAATCAGGACAGTTTCAGAGATTAAATTTTCACTATCTTTTTTTTTTAATTTTTTAAAAATTTATTTGAGAGAGAGATCACAAGTAGGCAGAGAGGCAGGCAGAGAGAGTGGGGGAAGCAGACTCCCTGCTGAGCAGAGAGCCCAATGTGGGGCTCAATCCCAGGACCCTGAGATCATGACCTGAGCCGACAGCAGAGTCTTAACCCACTGAGCCACCCAGGTGCCCCAAATTTTCACTGTCTTTAAAGACAATATTACTAATATCCATTAAAATAATTTTTAAATGCCCTTTAATATTTTCATTTTCTAAAGATCTTTATATTGTATAGAAGTCCCTTAAAACTGTCAGAATTTGCCAAAAAAAAAAAAAGTAATGATCAAACTGGAGAAAGAAGAATAGAATGCCTCCCTCCATGCTATAATAGATTTCTATACAGAATATCAACAACAGAAACAGATGGATAGATACATAGATAGGTAGGTAGGTAGATTGATAGAGAGTTAAGTCAATTTGCACTTACGGATGTTATTAAATGCAATTTATATTTATTTTTAAAAAAATTTTTAAAGATTTATTTATTTGAGTGAAAGAGAAACAAAGAGGAGGGGAGGGATGGAGAGAGAAACTCAAGCAGACTCTGTTTTGAGTGTGGAGCTCAACATGGGGTTTGATTTCACAACCCTGAGATTACCACCTGAGCTGAAACCAAAAATCAGATTCTTAACCAACTGTCCCACCCAGGAACCCCTAAATTTAATTTGTTTTTAAATACTTCATTGTTATTAGCTTATTTTTAATAACTCTACACTTAATATTCTCACTTTATTTGAGATTTATGAGTACATCACCTCAAAGCTTATTTTAAGGACTAAAGTAGCT
The DNA here is from genome assembly GCA_004024625.1 of Mellivora capensis. Classification (NCBI taxonomy): domain Eukaryota; kingdom Metazoa; phylum Chordata; class Mammalia; order Carnivora; family Mustelidae; genus Mellivora; species Mellivora capensis. Next base: position 4,396 of record PISX010001197.1, read on the forward strand.
TAAATTAGGAATCATGGTTTTAGATAGAAAAATCACAAAGGAATTGTTAGAATCAAATGAAGATATGTTTAAAATATTTAGTATTAGCATATCATAAATAATTTCCCTTGACAAATGCTAATTATTTTGTCTTTGCCTTGGATGTTCCCAAAGCCATACTTTAAATTATGAATCAGTATCCTTATCATAAGATCACATCCAAACTGCTTAATGTAGTGTACTAAATATTTGCATCAGATGAGGATCTAGATACAGAGGTAGTAACCTTCCATGGGCTCACAAAAGCCCTGTCTGCAGAGTTTTTTGTCTTCATGTGCTTGGGCCAATATCATATACTAACCAAACAGAACTTTGTTAAAAGATATAGAAGCAGATCAGAGCATTTTTGTTTGTTTGTTTAAAAATATAGTAGGGCACTATTATTTATTCAACTTGATGTGTTGAGTAAAGTCAAGCGGTCTTTGGAAGACTGAAGAAATGTTAAAAAATCCAAGACAGGTTATATTCTGGTATTTCAGAGGATAGATCAAAGGCTGATGTGGTAAGAGTAACATACATTTGCCATCCCTAGCATTAATTTCATAAGGAATTTGGATTGACAGATGTTTAATAACAATAGTAGGAAAGAAATGTGGAAACAAGGATTATCACTATTATAAAGATGATACTCTATAATAATCCAGATTTATATTGCAAAAAGTATCTATGAGGGGGGGGGAACTAGCCAAGATTTAATACCTAAATAAATGAACAACAAGTGTGATCTGGTAGTTTATTTTTGTGACATTATTAAAGCCAAAAATACTTTATATATTTTTGTTCCATTTATCAAATCTTTGTTGAAAACCTATGAAGCAGGTTCTTTGTTAATTTATTTGTGAGGTATTCTGGTCATAGAGTGGTCTGAACAAACGTTTTTGACTTTTGTTCTAGTCAATTCTCTGCTCAGGGAAACTCATCAGTAAAACAACTGTGGCCTACTTTTGGAGTGGAACAGGAGACTTTGGGCTTTTCAACAACCTGAGGATTTTGCAGGTGTGAGATGACATGACCGACAGTGATCCTTGCATCCCTTCCATGTATGCACATGGTCAGAGGGAGGAGATTTATAATTGACATAGGACATCTCATTAAGAAAGGGAAAGATCTTCCTCTAATTCCTGGGTTCAGCTTATGAGAAATCAGCTGACCCTGTTGATGTCAGAGCCCCTCCTTGCTCCTGAGCATGGAATATCTATCTATATTCCTCTAGTGAAAATGAAGAAGATGTCAACCCATGGCATACTGTGAGAAGTCAGGGAAAAAAAAAATCTACCCTTTGAGCTTCATCTGCTTTTCATTCCAGAACACCGAAATTTCTAACACAACATAAATAGGCAGGGATTTAATTGTGCAAAATGGCCCTTGCTAGCAAACGTAATGAGAATTGCTAAGTAGATGCCATTAATATTCATTCCCAAGTTTCAGAAATCATAGATTCTTGTGTCCTATAGAAAAATCACATTATGATAGACTGGCAGGGGTTGTCAAAAACCATCAAAACCAGAGTCAGAGTCAAGAGTTCTAAGTTCTAAGTTCTCCTGCTGGCACCCAAAAGCTGAGAGTGCACAGTGGGGATGAGAGCTCATGAAATCAACCCCAACTAATATATTTTATCTGGCAACCCTACTTTCAGATTATAGTTTGATGATCTCTGCTTTACACAGATTTTTTTTTTAAGGAATTCAGTATTATCTTAAGACTTCTAGAAGAATCATCTCTCTTGGTTATAGCAATAATGCTAATAAATACACATCAGTTTTGGTGGGGTTCTTTGTTTTTTTCTTTTCCTGTCTTACTCTCTGAATTCCCTCACATTTGCTTTTCTGGGATCACCTCCTAAATAAGCTTCTGTGCCTCCCGCTATGGCCTGAATTATGAACTCCCTAATGGTGTTAAAGCCTCAACCCCCAAGGTAACTGTATTTAAAGAAAGAACCTTTAAGTGTAATTTAAGGCTAAGTGACATCATAAGGGTAAACAGGATTACTTGCCATAAAAGTAGAGACACCAGAGAGCTTTCTTTCTCTCCTTACATGGACAAAAGAAAAATCATGTGAGGAATTAGTAAGAAGGCAGCCATCTGCAAGCCAGGAATAGTCCTCACCAGAAGCAAATCCAGAAAGTACCTTCATCTTGAACTTCTAGCCTCCAGAACTGTAAGAAAATAATTTCTATTGTTAAAGTCACACACTCTGGTATTTTATTATGGCAGCCCTAGTGGACTAATATACTCACCCTCCCTAGTGAAAATTTTTAATAGAAAGAGAAAAAGAGGGGCACCTGGGTGGCTTAGTGTGTTAAAGCCTCTGCTTTCAGCTCAGGTCATGATCCCAGGCTCCTGGGATCGAGCCCCACATTGGGATCTCTGCTCTGCGGGGAGCCTGCTTCCTCCTCTCTCTCCCTGCCTGCCTCTCCTGCCTACTTGTAATCTCTGTCTGTCAAATAAATAAATAAATAAAATCTTTAAAAAAAAAAAAAAGAAAAAGAAAAAGAGGATCACAGGTGAAACTGCGTTAACATTTGCCAAGGCCCAGTGGAGGACCTCTGCCACAGTTCCAAGCAAAAATCCTAGGATATGGAAATCATTATTGATAAATGAGACATGGTGGACAATTCCATCATCAAATAATAGGAGATGAACTGGAAAGAAAAAAAAAGTAAAAGAATAAGAAAGAAGAAGAAGGAGGAGGAGAAGGAGGGGGAGAAAAGAAAGAAAAGAAGAAAGAAAAAGAGAAAAAGAAAAAAAATATATGAGTCTATTCGGGGCGTCTAGGTGGCTCAGTCATTAAGTGTCTGCCTGGGCTCAGGTCACGATCCCAGGATCCTGGGATCGAGCCCGGCATTCTCTGCAGGAAGCCTGCTTCTCTCTCTCCCACTCCCCCTGTTTGTGTTCCCTCTCTTGCTGTGTCTTTCTCTGTTAAAAAAAAAAAAAAAGAAAAGAAAAGAAAAAAAAAGTCTATTAAAAATAATGCATTTCTGAGACTTAAGAATGAAAGAACTCACATAAGGAGATATAAAATAACAATCCTATAGGCCAAAACAACATAGTCATAACACAAATAATTCTATGGTGATATGTTTGAGAAAGAAAATATATGATTTTCTTATATATTTTTTCAAAAAATACATATATATATATATTTTTTTTTCAAAAAATACAAAGAGGTAGAAACCTTGAATAATTCAGTAATACTGGAAAAAGGGTCAAATACAAAAGGCAGGTGTTAAACCTTGAGAGAACAGATGATTTAGTTCAACATTCAAGGAATTTGAGAAATATAGTTGAGAAAATATAGTTGGCTTATATTTTGCATGAGAGTGTTATTAAGGTATGACTATAAAAAATTTGACCTAAGAATATAGGTATAATTACTCTAATTATAATGCTAGTAAATTGAAACTAAGATTGTACCAAGAGAATAATATAGCAAACTGGGTAGGCATGCATAGATGACTTCTAAATACATTAAGTTAGAGAAAAAAAAGAGTCAAGTTAATGTAATCCCCAGTCCAGAGATTTTATGATAGAATAAAAGGAAGCATAGACTAACTGGACCTAACACTGAAGGGGTAAAAATCTTAATTGAAATACTACTTAAAAATTAAAAGATATATATTAAAATAGTTATGCAGCATAACCAAGTATTTAATTTTAAGTATGCATGAATGGTTCAACTTTACATAAATTATTTTTATTATTTATTCATAATAGAAAAAACCCTCTCTCAAAATTATATTTGATGACATTAAATGAGCATTTCTTTTAAAAAACTAATTAATTAGGAATAGATTCAAAGTATGTAGACATTGTAATCCTTGCTATTTTCATATAGAAAATAGGTAATACATTAAATGTTGAAACACTAAAACAGCTATTACTGAAATCAGTACAACTCAAATCAGAGTGTTATCCCTGCTATGGGTAAGTACTGGATTATTTTGGAGATGATAACTAGTAATAGTCACCCAAGAGTAATACAAAAATAATTACATAGGATAAAAGACACAATCATTTATTTTCAAGCACATTATTGTATACCTAGGTCAAAGATTCAGCTATAAAGCGATTGGTATTATTTTAGACAATTTGATCAGGCAACTACCTAAGAAGTAAATATATCAAACAAATAGATTTATTATATTAACAATAAGTAAAAGAATAGATTCATTCTTAAGAGTAGCAAACATGCTGAAACTAGTTAAAAAATAAATTTAATTTGAAATGTGTAGGTTTATAATGAAAGACCATGGTTGAGATTATGCATTTAAAGTGAAACAAGCCAGAGGTGCCTGGGTGGCTCAGTTTGTTAAATGGCTGTCTTTGGCTCAGGTAATGATCTCAGGGTCCTGGGATCTGGCCCCAAGTCCAGTCTTCCAGCTCACTGATGAATGTGGAGTCTGCTTCTCCCTCTGTCTCCCCCATTGCTCATACTCTGTCTCTCAAATACATTAAAGAAGGAGAAGGGGAAGGGGAAGGAAACAAGCCAGTTTACTTTTCTGATGTTCTGCAAAATTATGATGATCAGATATACGATTGAAAGAAGTGTTGATTGAATTCCACTAAAATGTGGTTTTACAATGTGAGGGGGAGAATTAAGATTGTTAAGGGTTCTTTAGGGACATTATTATCATGAAGCTTCAGATCATATTCTGTCTGATTTCAATTATTTAATTTCTTAAGGTTAGATTTTTGAACTAGAATGTTTTTCTTGTGACTGTTTCATGGCCGCTTGAGAAAACTTAATGTGATGTTAGGCCACTAATCTATAATGCTCATGTTGATTGATGGTGCTGTTGAGTTCTTCTATATCCTTGCTTATTTTTGTCTAGGGGTTTTTTTTGTTTGTTTTGTTTTGTTTTTTTGTTTTTAAGATTTTTGTTTATTTGGGCACCTGGGTGGCTCAGCGAGTGAAAAGCCTCTGCCTTCAGCTCAGGTCATGATCCCAGAGTCCTGGGATCGAGCTCCACATTGGGCTCTCTGCTATGTGGGGAGCCTGCTTCCTCCTCTCTCTCTCTCTCTCTCTGGCTTCTCTGCCTACTTGTGATCTGTGTCAAATAAATAAATAAAATCTTAAGAAAAAGATTTTTGTTTATTTGAGAGAGGGAGAGAGAAAGAGGGAGAGAGTGACAAGCAGTGGGGGAGGCAGAGGGAGAAGGAAAAAGCAGGCTCTCTGGACCCTGGGATCATGACCTGAGCTAAAGGCAGGTGCTTAACTGACTGTGCCACTGAGGAATCCTTGTCTAGTAGTTTTGTCAGTTGCTGAGAGGTCAGTGTTGAAATCCCAGCATAGTTGCAGATGGCTTTATTTCTCCTTTCAGTTCTAACAGTTTTTACTACATAAATCCTGAAGCTCTGTCCATTGAGATATACACAATTAGGATTGCTGTATCACCTTAGTGGATTGGTTCTTTTAGCATTATATAATACCCATCTTACTTGCTAGTAATTTTCTTTGCTATAAAGTCTAATTTATCTTATAATCAGGGCTTTACTGCTTGCATAGGAGTTGGTAAACAGAACACTACCAGTATCCCATTTGTGACATGGGGCAGGGATAACCAGGACTTCCATGATCATAGATCAGCTCACCCAGCAGGCCGGCTGTAAAGTGGGGCAGAGCATTTGGGCTTCACTGCAGTGCTGCTCCCAAGGATAGAACCACCGGCAGAGCTCCAGTGTGAATGATAGGATTCCTACCAAGTCTCTGGTGGGCTTCCCATCCCCAGCATTTTGCCTAGACAGGCAAATTCTTCTGGTAGTTCCTGTAGGTCTCTTTGATACCCAGTAAAAACATTATGAAAAAGAGAAAAACCTACAATGTCACCACATTATTTTCCTTCCTCAAGTCCCGAGTTCTTTAGATAATATACCTTACCTACCCCTACCCCTGCCACCCCTGGCCAGATTTCAGAGCCCTTTTTTTCTTTTCTGCTGAATAATTTCCAGGACAGTACCCATTTCCTCTAAATAAAGTCAGGAAAAAAAGCAAGGAAAAGTGAGTCTATAGTATCTTGTTATAGAAAATTATAATTATTTAGTAACTTTCAGGACTGAAACTTATTTACATATAAAAAAATCATTTAGGGATTGAATCACCAAGAGATGTCAGATATTAATATGTCTTGTGCTAATACTAAAAGAACCGAGGCTTTAATGAATAGTCGTGACCGATGTCCCATGTTGCCTTATACCTGGGCCATCTTCCTTGGTTGGAAGGCCAACCCTTCCATGATTGCCTGGAAAGGATTATATAGGAATCTAAACAGTAAGGCTGCCAAAGCCTGTGGATAGACTATGCTTGAGTAAATCATCTTTGAATTTTTTTTTCCTACTGTGCTTATGTAATAGTCAACATGAGAAACATTTTAAAAACTTAATTAATATCAAAAAGTGTGAACTCTAGTCCTACTGTGTAGTAAAAAAATTGTGACTCTGGAAATGTTATCTGTCTTTCTGGGCTCCAGTTTCTTATACTCTTTTGAAACGATTGGTCTACAATATAATTGCCTATGGCCAAGCATATTCATTGCACAGAATTTTGGTTTAAAAATAATCAAGTGTTAATCATCCTAGCCTAGTTCTGAGGTCATATAAAATATGCCATCATGCAGTATAAAAAAAGCAGTATTTATTCATTCTTCACTAAAGTATTAAGTATTTAAGTCATCATGCTTGTGGCACTGTTTCAAGTGTGTTCATATGTCTCTATTTAACCTTTTATGAGATATGTTCCATTTTCTCCCTGTGCCACATTGAAAAGTACAGGTAGACATTAGCGACTTCCAATTGCTAATAAATAGTCAAATTTTGGATGCAGGATTCTAGACCTGATGATAGGAACCATTATAACTAACATGGTCTGCCATTTTACACTTCAGACGTGACTTTTTTTTCTATTTAATACTTGCTGTGACTCTGTGATGTAGGATTTACTCAGATATGCCTGTCTCTGTTTCCTTGTTTGCAGAACAAGAACATAAGATTAGAGGATATCTCCAAAATCTGTTTTAGCATAAAATTGGTGCTTCTTCCAACTTCTCAGTGGTCCTGACTTGTTCCCAACTATCCTGCTAGGTCCTTTATTTCTATGACTCTTAACTTGTCCTTTTGCTTACTCTGCTTACGATTTAAGAAACACTGACTTTGTGTTGGAAAGGATTTTGTATAGATAGGATAAAATTCTTACCCACTTCTATGTCTTCAGTCATTGCCCACATCATTGTGAGTCTATACATTTATGAGAAATTTGAATATTTACTTTCTCAGTATACACTTGGCATGCTCACTGGATGCATGCCTTGTGAAGTTTTATATTTTAAAATTCTACCTGTATCTTCCTCTTGATGGTTATATTTTTTAATATGCCCAAAGTGTTTTGTTTTAATCTCACCTTCTGTGAGCATTTAGGTATGAGGCTTAGGGTGATCATTGGTTTTATTTCCATGTTGATACAGGAGTTAGATTTCAATAACTTCCTGAGTTTTATTCTCTCATTCTGAAAATTTACACGATTCTACCTGATCATACCATTAGCAGAATAATCTCTAGGAGAACTATGAGAGAGTTACAAAATATTTCAGCATTTTAAGTGGAAAAAAATTGTATTTCACTTACAGAGGACCAGAGATTCTGAATATATATTATATATATAAGTATATATAATAGATACATTTATACATACATATGCATATTTATATATGTATTTTTAGTCCTTGGACTCATTTTCTCAGTGGAGAATGAGGTACAGCACAGTATGAAAAATACTATATTTGATAATGTTTTAAATTAGGTTCATACTGTAAAACATGGTTTAATAGTACTAGAATCAAATATTTTATTTCTGCTTAACAAAGTTCTGATCACTAAGCTGAAAGAGAACCACTGTTTGTCATTGTTCTACATATGTGTAAAAATGTTCAAATATCTTTTTAGATATAATTTCCAGAGTGTGCACACAGTTTGGACTTGGTATAGTATAAAAACAATTTAGCTTAAGAATGGGTGCAATTCACTCTCTCTCTCTCTCTCTTTGACAAATAAATAAATAAAATATTTAAAAAAAAAGAATGGGTGCAATTTATTATTTTAACTTTAGAATCCAAAATTATATTTCAGCATATCAAAATATAGGGCTAAACTTGCTGTAAGATGAAAATGTATGTCATTATTCAAAGTTTCAGAATATTTTGGAAAAATAAAACAAGAAGAATTACTCTTTATCTAAGACTTATTCATAACTTCAGTATGTGACATATTTCACCTTCTTCTCCTTATAAGAAACATAAGATGTAGGGTGTGTGAATCACATAAAGGAAAGCACCAATATCTCAGAGTCAACCGGAAAGTAGTTACAGATAGACTGAGACACCGTGTGAGCCTTCATGTCTCTCAGTAAAATCCTCTTCTAGGATTCCTGTCTGAATCCTAGAATTCATTTTTTTAAAAATTTATTTATTTGTCAGAGAGAGAGCGAGCACAGGCAGACAGAGTGGCAGGCAGAGGCAGAGGGAGAAGCAGGCTCCCTGCTGAGCAAGGAGCCCGATGTGGGACTCGGTCCCAGGATGCTGGAATCATGACCCGAGCCGAAGGCAGCCGCTTAACCAACTGAGCCACCCAGGCGTCCCCCTAGAATTCATTTTTAACAAATAACTTTTCCACTTACTTTAATTTAGCATCACAGATACAACTCTCATTGAATTTATGAAGGGAGAGATGACATTTGCTCTCCGTAGGTCACTAAGCTCAGTTGTTCTCTCTGTTGCCACTAGACGCTAACAGTGAGCATTTATCAGTAACTTAAAAGTCTCAGGAACTAGAAGGAAAGTAATGTTTCCCACAGTTATTTTTATTTTCTTTTCAGAGCAGGTCCCAAGTTATGTTTCTGTTTCTCCTCACAGTCTAATAAGTACTGGTTGGATTTATAATTAGCAAAACTGTGGCCTGTTAAATACACCAGCACTTGGGAAGAGCTATGTGAGTGTTGGTACTTGAGGAGGAAAGAGACCATGAGTACTGGACAAATTTTGGTCCACCACGTTTTGAGGTTCCATTTACCATAAAGCCTCTATGCGTTTCCCTATTTTTCAAATTTTTGGTTTGAAAATGGTCCATGTGATTTTGAGGCTAAGCTGCAACCTGCAACTTGAAAACATGATTTGCTGACTTTCTGGTCAACTTAGAATTTCCTAGTTGTTCAGATATTTCAAGTATTTGAGCCACTAAAGGTCCACTGTCAATGACTCTATCCTGAAGAGTAGAAACCATTTTTCAATGGCTGGAGGAGGTAGTAATTCAGTTTCAACAAGCAACAGTTTATTTTGCTTCCTAAGGCTTTTAAAAAAATTACATTTATCATAATCTCCAATATTTTATGTCAAATAAATGATAACAGGAATGAAGATTTATTGTCAAGTGTTGTTCTCAGTGCTTCCTTGCTTTGCCGATGTAGAGTCATGTAATCCTTACAGTGTCCCTAGAGATAGACACAGTTGTTCTCTCTATGTAAATGAAAATAGAAGGAAGAGGATTTTACTTATTTTTTAAAAAGACTTATTTATTTTAGAGTGAGAGAGAGAGTGCACATGTGTGGGGGAAGGGGCAGAGGGAGAGAATCTTCAAGTGACTCCCCACCAAGCATGGAGCCTGATGTGGATCAATCCCAGGATCCTGAGATCATGACTGAGCTGAAACCAAGAGGTGGATGCTTAACCAGCTGAGCCACCCAGGCGCCCCAAGAGGTTTGTACTCAAGGCTGGATAACTAGTGACTTGCTGAGTTGGGTTATGTAAGGATGCTGACTACAGAGCCCAATTCTTCATCTTCTTCCATATGGCCTGCAAAGAATCTGGAGAAGTTTGAAAGAAAGAGTGAATAATTCTTTTCTTTTTATAGTTTATAAAAGTTGAAATTCATTCTTAAACTCCATAGATGTTAGTTTTTCAAATGAAAAAAAAAATCTGCTTTTTTTTATCATTCTAAAGACATGAATATAATGTTATGTGCATTTTGAAAACAAAAGTTAATGTCTTTAACAGAATTGGAACCAGAATAATGAAATCTAGAACCACTATGTATTAGTCTTGAATAGAGATGTATTGTGTTCCAGTTGGATAAAAGAATCTTACCCTTGACTAGCTCAGGAAAATATGGGTGCTGTATTTGCTAAGGAAAATTAAGGAAGAGTCAAACCCCCAATCTGCTGGGATTGGAGGCACACAGCTGGCTTCAGAAACATCTGAAATAAACAAACAAACAAATAAATAATAAAAAAAATCAAACTTGAAAACAACCCAAAAAACCTTTTAGAAATGAGTTTCCATTTATTATTTCCTGAGTTTTCTCTTGAGTTAGTCTTTTTCCTTTCTCTCATTAGCTTTCTCTACATAGTGGGAAAATACAGCCAGTGGAGGCACTCAATTTTATATTTTATCACTGCTACAACTGGGAGAAGATTGATTGTCTTTTTTGGGTGCAATTTGAAAAATTTCAGGAAAGCACTCAGGATGCCATTCCTGGGGGTGGGGGGAGGTGGCCTCTTTGGCATTGCTGTGCACATAGGAGGCTTTTGGATGAAGCTGGGCCATAGGATCAGTGGAGATTAAGTGATATGAGAGTGGATCTGAACAGACCAAACTCACGACAATGACCTTGCCTCCAAGAAAATAGTAATATGACGCAGTGGCAAGAGCAGAGGATTTAAGAGTTAAAGAAATAGTGGTTCAAATCCTGGTCCAAATAATCACTACTTGGATGACTGAAGTTAGTGAACTTTTTACATTGGTTCATTCATCTAAAAAATGTTATGATAAATAAATGAGATAATATATAAACAAGTCATAGCTAGCATTAGGCTAGCTAGGTATCATTTTTATCTAAGCCCCTGTATTGTCCATGTATTATCTACGCCCTTATTAGTCCATATAATTCACTCTGTAAATCCAGTTAATAGCCCCTTTTCAGATGAGAAACTGAGACATATGAAAGTTAAAAAAGATGTTCTATACTCATATTTAGTAAGTTTAGGAGACAGAATATGTAGATGTTCAAGAAATCTCAGTCATTTATAATATGAATTCAAAGTTCATTAATCTTCAGAGCATGCTTGCTCTTCCAGGAGAGCTCAATGTTCAGAGGTAGAACATGCATCATGTACTTTTGTGAATCTGACTTAGAATAGCCATAATTATAAAAATATCCCTCATTCTTCATTAATGATTGCTCATCACCGGTCTTGTGCATAATTCAGTATCATACCTTGAGAGATGTGGTTATTAAGAGCATGGACTTGGGAGCCAGTCTGCTTGGGTTAAAAGTGTAACTTTGCCATTTTTACCAAATGTAGTTCCTTGACTGTGTTGCTCAACATATTTGTGTGTTGAGTCTCTTTCTCATCAAAAGTTAATAGTAATAATATCTACCTCTCAAAGGTATTACAAGGAAAACATTAACGAACCAGCACTTTTAAGGGCTCTGAATAATGCCTGACCCTTAGTAAGTGCTCGAGAAATAGCTACCAAAACAAACAAAAAAAGAAATAGCTGCTACTGCTGCTACCAACTATTACCATCTCTACTACCACCACCACCATCACCACCACCACCATTAATATTTGGGTGGGCTTTCTTCTTCTGAATCCACTGTTTCTGTTAATCACATTTTAATTTTTAGTCTCTACTTAATTTATGTGTCTCATATTTAATGTAGTCAAGAACTACATATCAAGTGTTAACCTATACTAAACTGGTAAAGAAATGGGGTATAGTATATTAAGGGAACACATCATGTAGGTCTGGAATGAGTACAGTTATATGAGACAACAGATCATATTTCTATGGTAGCTTGCTAGATACTTTCATAAACATACTGTAGGAAAAGTTGACCTACAAGAAACACTGAAAAGTTCTTTCCTCATAGTGTCATTTTCATTTTGCCCATACTTCAGGAAGACAACAAACTGAAAGACATTGAAAAGTTACTGTTATTTATTGAATTTATTTTTCCTTAAGAATATTACAGTGTCTTCTGATTTTATTGCCAATAAAATCACACATGCAACAGAAAAAAATACTCTCTCACTATGTTATTTTTTAAATTACTTTTCATACGTAAGTGGTTGTGAACATAATAACAGAATCTTCAAATAGAGTCAAAATATATTGTACTGGATACCTGACTAATTTTGGCTTTTAACTTGATTCTGTAATTTATTATTTTTGTGAATTTAGACAAATTACAACCATTTAGCCTAGTTTTCATATCTTTAAATAAAACACCTTAGCTAGATGGTACCTAAGCTCCCTTGAAGTTCTGATATTCTTTGTTCTACGTGTAAAACACAGAAACCCAAGTGCATTCTAGGGAAATTAAGCTCATCTATTTATCAGCATATACAAAATTTTATATCAAATATAAAAATAATCTTGAAACTGTCAGAAATAATCTTTATGTTCTTTGGAAGGTAACAGAGGCTGTCAGACAGGTGTGTGAAATAACATCATTTCGTCATATAAATAATGATTAAACTTACTTTAGTTATATTATGCAGAGTATTTTAGAATAGTTGGATATTGGGAAACCAGTAGCACAGATGTAGAATTTTTCCAGAACTTCCAAGATACTGTGACTATACCAAAAGTTTGAGGTTATCTGGTAAAATACAGTGTCGGTACTTCTTCTCATAGGAAATTGAGTTTTGTGAGTTCCCATAGGAAGCATATACCAAGGGAATAGAGAAGAGAATCTGATCTCTTTGTTTATAAAACAAGACTGGCAGTACATATATTTAACACCTGTTTATTGAGTGTCTGTTATGTGCTAACTACAAATACTGGATGGATTCCAGCAGCTCATACTTCCAGTGTTGTCGTAAAGATTACAGAACTATGTGGGAACAGGTGGCAAAATAAGTCATAGGTACTGAAGCAAAAATTAGATCATGAGGGTATAAAACCTTAGGTTCATTTGCTGTGGTTGCTACAAAGCTTCTAAGAAGTCTTGAAACTCTTCTAAACCTAATTTGCCATTTTGTATGTAGGCATTGCAGAGGTTTATGTAAAAAAGACTGCCAGCTAACAGCAATCATTGTACTGCTCAATACTTCTGCACACAGTTGTGTTGACATATAGGAGCATACAGACTTAATTGTCAGACAGTTAATTTAATAAAAGAAATGTGTTCACTGGTTTCAGTGTTTCTGAAAGGTGAGCCTAGGATGCTGAGTGAGTCTTATATGAATTCCTAATAACGAATAGGTAAACCAGCTGTTACAGCAGTGAGCATATGATTCAGAGACACTCAGCTGTTTTATTTGCTACTGCCAAAAATATAAAGAGATCAGGTATTTAATATCTTTATGTTAAGAAAGTGAAAGGGCAGTTTTATCTCACATACTTTAAAAATGATGAAATGGCAGATTGCTAAAAATTTCCTACTATAATCCTTCATTAATTCTCATAATTTTAACATAAAAGCTTTCTTTCAAAATAAAATGTACCTTTTAGGTGTGTCCAAAAACACTTGTTTTGTTTCTTCCCAGGAAACAGTGGTATCGTGGAAAGCAAAAAAAGAGACACTTTCAAGGTATAAATACTTAAAAATGAATACTAATAGTCATGATAGCGAAAGCCATGGTCGTGATGATGACAACATCAACAATTATTCTTAATGTTCACTGACCCTCATCACAGCACACTTGTAGAGAAATATGAAATGAGGGCACAGAAAGCTAAGTAAGGGCAATGTCTAGAAAAGAGGGGAAGCATGTTGGGATCTTCTAGTCTTTCCTGTTCAGAACCATCAGGGTATTTGTTAAACACCAATTCCTAGTCCCCCTCCCAGATGCAGTGACTCAGAATCCTCTGGGAAGAGTACCTGGGAAACTGTGGTTGATAACACTCCCTGCTCCCTTGCCCCAAGCACTTCTAATTGGGGTATTTGGGAAACAGGTTTTATGGGATAGTAACTTTTAAGGAGTCCTGCATGAAGAAGAGCTATATAGCCCACAAGTATGTAGTTTAAAATGCTCAAAGGTCACCATGTATTTGCTTTCTTAAATGATTTTTCCAAGGCCATGTAGGTTCTAAGTAGCAGAGCTTGAATCAAACCGTCGCTGGAAGTGATTTGATTTCCAACACAATTGAATATGAATAAATATAATTCAGGGCTTTTAGTCTCTTTTTCTTAGCGTAAGAAAAGTATCTTTCAATTTTGGGCTGAATTGCATCACCCCAAATTTATGTGTTGAAGTCCCAACCCTCTGGAGCTCCGAATGTAACTTTATAGGTGATGGATTCTCTGAAGAAGTAATTGAATTAGACTGAGACCATTAGGATTGACTTTCATCTGATGGTTGGTGTTCTTATAAAAAGAAAGGACTGGACACAGACACCCAAGAAAGACTATGAGAGGACACAGGGAAAAGATGGCCATCTACAAGCCACAGAGAAAGTCCACAGGAAAACCTCCTCTGCCCCCCACCCTCACCCCACAAAAGTGCCTGGATCTCAGACTTTTAGCTTCCTGGACTGTGAGAAATAGATTTCTGTTGTTTAGACATTGTTGTGAACATTGGGGTGTATGTGCCCCTTCTTTTCACTACATCTGTACCTTTGGGGTAAATATCCAGTAGTGCAATTGCTGGGCCATAGGGTAGTTCTATTTTTAACATCTTGAGGAGCCTCCATACTGTTTTCCAGAGTGGCTGTACCAGCTTGCATTCCCACCAACAATTTAAGAAGGTTCCCCTTTCTCCTCCAAATCCTTGCCAACACATTTGTTGTTTCCTGTTTTGTTAATTTTCATCATTCTAACTGGTATAAGGTGGTATCTCCTTGTGGTTTTGATTTGTATTTCCCTGATGACCTGTGATATTGAGCATTTTTTCATGTGTCTGTTGGCCTTTTATATGTCTTCTTTGGAGAAGAGTCTGTTCATGTCTTCTGCCCATTTTTTGATTGGGTTATTTGTTTTTTGGGTGTTGAGTTTTATAAGTTCTTTATAGATCTTGGATATCAGCACTTTATCTGTATTGCCATTTGCAAATATCTTCTCCCATTCCATGGGCGGCCTCTTAGTTTTGTTGACTGTTTCCTTTGCTGTGCAGAAGCTTTTTATCTTGGTGAAGTACCAAAAGTTCAGTTTTGCTTTTTTTTTTTTTTAAAGATTTTATTTATTTATTTGACACACAGAGATCACAAGTAGGCAGAGAGGCAGGCAGAGAGAGAGGGGGAAGCAGGGTCTCCACTGAGCAGAGAGCCCGATGCAGGGCTCGATCCCAGGACTCTGAGATCATGACCTGAGCTGAAGGCAGAGACTCAACCCACTGAGCCACCCAGGTGCCCCTCAGTTTTGCTTTTGTTTCACTTACCTTTGGAGATGTGTCTTAAAAGAAGTTACTGTCGCCAGTGTTGAAGAGATTACTGCCCATGTTTTCCTGTAGGATTTTGATGGATTCCTGTCTCATGCTGAGGTCTTCCATTCATTTTGAGTTTATCTTTGTGTGTTGTATAAGGGGATGGTCCAGTTTCATTTTTCTATATGTAGCTGTCCAATGTTCCTGAGCCAAAATGCCCTTCAACAGGTGAATGGATAAAGAAGATGTGGTCCATACATACAATGGAATATTATTCAGCCATCAGAAAGGATGAATACCTGCCATTTGCATTGACATGGATGGAACTGGAGGGGATTACGCTAAGTGAAGTAAGTCAAGCAGAAAAAGACAATTATCATATAGTTTTGTTCATATGCAGAAGACAAGCAAAAGCACAGAGGACCACAGGGGAAGGGAGGGAAATCTGACAGGGCAGAAATTAGTGAGGGAGATGAGCCATGTGAGACTATGGAAACATCCTGAGGCTTTCAGAGGGATGGGACTAACAGGGTAATGGATATGAAAGAGTGCATGTGTTATGATGAGCACTGGGTGTTATACATAACAAATAAATCATTGAACACTACATTTAGAAAAAAAGAAAAGCAAATAAAAATAAAGTCTTTACATCCAAAAAAAAAAAAAAAAAGGAGAGAGATTTCTGTTGTTTAAGTTAAGTCACCAGTACCTTTTTAGTATATCTATAGGCATATATGGGCATAACAAATACTTCTTTAGAAATTTCTTATAGACTGTGTAAAATAGTATTTTTCTGATGCTCCTGAAACATAAAAATCATTTAAAAAACTAAAACTACATATTGGTAAAACTGACATCTAAACATAAGATGAAAAGCAATATGCTCCTCACAACATGAATGGAACAGATTGAAGCTTTATTTTTAATCATCTACTTATAAATTATTGATATAGCTTCAAAATATGAGTAAATAAGGTGGAAAATTATCCCATTTACATGCCAAATTACTTCCAAGGGGTTTTCCTTTTTTCCATTTGTGCTAGGCAATGATGGAGAAAACTGTTGCCAAATTTCTAAAGAAACTGGCCCTACATGTTGAAGCTTATTGCTAAAATTGGAGTAGTAGGCTGAAGAAAGTATGAGAATGGGATTTATTCTTAAAGATGGGATTAAATACTTCCTAGAATTTTCCAAGTATTTGCTTTGTCAAAAGGTTGGTAACTGGATTACAAATTCCATTTGCTAATATGTAGTTGCTTGCACTGAACACAAGTTATTTTATTTTCATGGTATATTATCTCATAAATGATACTATAAAACAATTACTTACCTACTGAAACAGCCTACATGAAATTGCTCAGACTGTTGCTATCACTATGTAAGAGTTCAACTGCTTATTCTTAAAAGCCATATTTTGGTTTTGGGTTGGAGCTCTTAAAAGAGATGAGGTGGATAAGAAGTAAATTGCAGAGGTCTCCTTCAATGGGAAGTGGAGTGGTGAGGGAGCACATGTGCTTTTAATGTCAGGAACTCAGTCATCAATTTCCTCTAACTGTGAAATTAAATCCTGACTAAGAACCTAAGCCCTTTTGGAAGCAATTACATGTGAAATTCTAAATATAGATATTATCATCTCTTGTTTTTCCCTTCTCTAAACAATCTCAAAATGATTTCACTATCATTTTAAAAAATGCATTAACTAAACTGAGGGAAAGGTTAATTTGGTCCAGTATTATTATCCTTTATTTTTGTTTCCTTTCAGAGGCATCAGGTTTTCTCTTTATTTACTAGTGTGTGTCACATAGTAGTCATTCAAATGTCTATTTAATTAGTATCTATTAAGCTTAAATACATAGAACATGAATTTTTCTGTGAAAAGCACATAAAACATAAAGGATTTTTTATTTACTAAAACAGCTATTTTGCTAAGTACTCCACCATTGAATTCATTCTCTGTACTAAGGTAATGCTGTGGAAAGTGCTGTGGATAGAAAGATAAGATGTAAACTTGCTGTCATGGGGCTCATGTTTGGTCTGGTAGTAAAGTATCATTTATAATGCACTGTATCCTCAGTGGCCACCATATAATGTGCTATGTGCCTATGGTAAGGTATGCTCAATGCTCACTGATGACATACAGAATGCCTATTATATGGCATCCGAGGTAACCATTCTATGTGCTTATTGGCCATCATATGTTATGCTGTGCCCATCATACAGTATGCAAAATACCCATTGTATGGTGTGCTAGGTGACTTTTTACACTGTACTTAATGCTCATTATATGGCATGCTGAGTGTTAATCATAAAACGTGCTAAGTGCAATGTATGATTGCTAATTGACCATTATAATATATGCTGAATGCCCATTACATGGTGTGCTAAGTACCACTGTATATCTTGCTAAGTGCTTTTGTATGGAGTGCTATGGATGGGGGTCAATGGAGGGTAAAAGACATATTAACATATTAACCTTGGGGAAATTAAGGACTATTTCAGAGAGGAAGTAACATGCTTAGCTTAGCTGTGATGAATTTAAGGCATAGGATTGAATGTCAGACAAATCTAAGTTGAGTCTCGGCTCTGCATATAGGTAGCTGTGCTATTGGTCAAACTATGTAGTATGTCTGAATCATCATTTCCCGATCTGTGAAATGAGCTAATACCACACAACCTATATAGTTGTGAGAATGAAATAAGATACCGTATCCATGACACTTGAAAACATGCCTCTAGAGTTTAGTCTTCAATCCATGGCCTTCATCTACTAACTGGTAACCTTGGACAAGTTATGCGAATTCTCAATGCCCGTGAGTTATATGTAAATGGAGGACTACAGTTTATAGTCCTGGGGCTAAAATTAGATGAGCACATTCAGGTAAATATGCTTAGAAACATTCTTTACACATAGTAATAAGTGTCAGTAAATATTGTTATTCTTAGTTTATGGTAGATGTTCATGGATCAATAAATAGCAGCCATTACCCATAGATATTCATCTAGAAATGTTTAAAAATAATGGAGAGTAACCAAGCAGAGAAGCAAAATAAACTACATGAAGAGACACATGGAATATTTTGACTCTGTTTTAGGGTTCATTTTGAGTATATTAGAGAAAGGGCATAAGGTAGGAATGGAAAATAAATCTAGATGATAATTATTATCATCATAATAATCAATGATTGATATTATTAAGCCATTTTTTAGTCAGGTATGGAAAGTATATATTGAAGTCACATTTTAACAGATACTTTTTAATTGCCTACCTCCAAATTAACCTTCACTATGATTCAAATACATTTTTTTTTTAAATAACAGAAATCCTATTTTGTTTATGTGTCAGTGAGTGAGCAGAGCCCAGGGAATACAAGATGATCTATCCAAACTAAACAGAGTTACAGAATTCCCTATGGTAGTGATTGACCAGGAAAAAGGCACATGACTCAATTCTGGCTGACAAGACATGTGTTAAAGAACACTGATCATAAGAAAAATGGTCTCTGGTTGCCTGATGACACTTTGCTGCCATCTTTTGAACTCTGTTGTACTGAGGGTCTGTTGGCTGGTGCTGAAGCAGCATTCTTGGGTCAAAAGATCCATGGGCAAATGTTCTCATGCTGAGGAAGCTGTAGTGAAAGAGTACTAATCCCGGGCAGGAGTATTCAGGGATATTGCTTGCTTACATTACTCAGTAACAAACACAGTGATTTTAACTTCTGAAAGGGACATGTGACTAAACTTGGATGCAGAATAGCCAAGTTAAATGGCTGTGCCACATCATGTAGTTTTCTGAGGGGTTCTACAATGATAATAGATATAGGAGAGAAAATAGATTTGAATGGAATGAAAGTGAGTTTTCTTTCCCCAGAACTGTTCATTAGAATGTATATAAATTCAAATAAAATAAGTTAATAATGAATACCTAAACAGATTAGATTAATACATTTTTTCAAAAAGTTTAGTATTGATGGAACGGGAAAGGATGGAGTTAACTTGACAAGGGAGGGGTTTAGGAGCTGTTTTCCTTACATCACACAGACCCCAGTGTTGGTGATTATCAAGACATTATTGTGGAGGAAGGTGTGGGATTGACACATTAGTGACGAAACATTTGAAACCATTCAAAA
This sequence comes from Mellivora capensis, assembly GCA_004024625.1. Taxonomy (NCBI): domain Eukaryota; kingdom Metazoa; phylum Chordata; class Mammalia; order Carnivora; family Mustelidae; genus Mellivora; species Mellivora capensis. The sequence continues at coordinate 23,914 of PISX010001197.1, forward strand.
TAGTACCCAGGTTAGGCAGAAAGGCAAATGAGAGCCAAAGAGGTTCCATGAGGCATGAGGACCAGAAAAGGCCTGTCTACAAAGTGATGAGTGCAAGTGTTGTCTTGGAATACAAGATCCCAAGGTAGAATGCTTTGAAAGTAGTAACTGTGTTAGGGGTGTTAAAGGGATTTAGGACCTGTGCAGTCAGAGATACAAATATGATTGTTAAGTCATCCGGTAAATAGAGACAATGGAATGGTGAAGGTAGAGAACTCTGATATATAATAGAGTATAGTGTCTTTCAGTACATGGTAGATTCTTTAAAAAATAAAGAGAATTCTGGTGAGATGGTGGAGCAGAGATTCTCTTGATACAGACGTGGAAATTGAGCCTGGTGCCCCTCTTCCGACTGTGAGTTGTGTGGTCTATATGAGAGTCACTTTGGGAAGCAGTTTATTGTTACTTATGATAGTAATAAGGTGGTACCAATATTATATTAAAATACATTTTTAGACCGTCAAAGGGAAAGTGAAGTCATAGTGAACTTACAGGCTTAATTAATAATCCTAAAAATAAAGTATATCAGACTTAATTGTCTTGAATGACAGGCAAGGGTTTGATTATAACAGGTGGTCATTGTAGGTCTTTTTAATCAAAATAATTCTTCTGGTTTCCAGACAAAGAGGGGGAGGGTCTGGAACAAAAGTCTCAGAGGCTTTTCCAGGTCTCAGTCCTCTTACAGCTGACCTATCTCTGGGCCTAGCAGAGAGCCCGCCTGGTCCAAATCCGAGTCTTACCCGGTTGAGTTCAAGGCAAAAAGTGAGCTTTCTATCATTTTTAATGCCATTTTGATTAGTTTTCTAATAACGTTTCATACCAAGATGCCCAAACCTAGTATCTTTATATTCCCAGTGTTATCTAAACTTATGAACTCTCTGACCAACAGTATACCATTAAGACATACTCTCTTCAGTAAAGAAAATGTTATCTCCATTTATTTTTATTGGATTATCTTCAAGTATGTTGTGTAAGTCCAGTTGTGATGGTCTGACCGTGACTACCTCTGTATGGCCACACACCAGTGCATCTAAACACAGCTTCCAACATCACTTCTGTATTCAGTAGGTGGCTTGTAAATTTATGTGCATCATTATCATGCTAAACTGGTCATTAGATTGGGGAGAGAGCCTAAAGAAATGTCTTTTACTGCAAACAAATGCGAGGGATCGAATTTTAAATCGCTTAAACTGGATAGCACTGCATATTAAGTTTCTAATGTGGAACTCTAATTACCCTCTAATGAGGAATCACAACTCACAAAAGCAACAAATATATTGAGGAGGGAGAAGGATTTACATGGAGATACTATTTGCTTATCTCAGTATCAGTGCTGATGTGTTAATTTTCTCTTTCTCCAGTACTGACAGTGAAGGAGAATGAAGGCAAAGACATACAAAGAACAGAGTAAAGGAGACAATGCTTGCGATTAAGGGATAAACACTTTGCTGTATTTCAATATATCACTCATAACAAGAGCTTCTGTCTTTAGATTTGAGCCTAAGCAAGAGCTTGTAGAAATTTAAAAGGAATATTTCTTTATATCAGGCACTTAAGCCTCTAGCAGGTCCTAAAATTCACAGGTCCTAAAAGCAATAATAGTGAGCACCTATATTCTTTCCAAAATACCTATACAAATAAATGTCCATTTAAATAAATGAAATACATATTGATTCCAATATTTTATCCTAGATTCAGTTCCAGTGCCATGATTTCAGAGTGATATTATGTTGGACAAATTACATTTCTTTTTCTTCTTCAATAAAGTGGAGAAAATAATTGAACCTGCCTTATGGAGTGTTGAAGAGTAAATGAAATTATAATGTGCCCAAGTTCTTACTACAATATTCAACTTATATATAGCCGGTGCTCAATAAATGTTAATTCTAATTACAATTACAAAAACTTGTAAATAGAGTTTTCTCTGGTCTATCTATATGTTCATCCTGTTCTTTAAAGAACTCACAGTTTTAACTCTATAGCATTATATATTCATGAGTTGCAAAATACATGTTGTATTCATGTCTCAGTTTAGTAACCTGTGACTGAATATCCACTTAACTATAAGCATAGCTATGTCAGTCCAAAAGATAATGAAATTATGAAGAAAAGCAATGTGATTAAGAACTGACATGACTAATATTGAATCAAAATACCATTTCATGAAAATTGAACATGGTAGACAATTCTATTCTCGGAAATTGCAGATATCTTAATTTGTAGCACTGGAGTTACTTATTCCTGCAGCTAACACTTATTGGGTGCTTACTATTTATGTTGTACTACACTAAATATTAGGAACACAGGAATACATAGGCTAAGTTAAATCTCTCTTCCCTACCATTGCTTAAATCTGTATGATTAATTTAACATATAGGATACCTGATCACAGAGCACTGAATATTGTGCTGAAAGTAAAAGAATATTTAAAGGAGTTCTTGTTTCAAATTTTTTGTTTGTTTGTTTTGCTTTTTTTTTTAGCATCTTTAAAAATATGTTGTATTTGTTTATTTTAAAGAGAGAGAGCACACACAAGCAGGATGGGGAGAAGCAGGGGGTGGAACAGAGGGGAGGGTAAGGGAGGGGGAAGGAATCTCAAGAAGACTCTGTCCTGAGTGCAAAGCCTGAGGTGGGGCTCCATCCCATGACCCTGAGATCATGACCTGAGCCAGAACCAAGAGTTGGATGCTCAATCATCTGAGCCACCCAGGTGCCCCTCAAGTGTTTATAGCAGAAGAAAGCCTTGGCTTTTACTGTCCAAGTGAAAGACACAAGGCAGGTGTATTAATCTGCTCTAGCTGCTATAACAAAATCACATAGCCTATGTGGTTTCAACAGTAGTTTATTTTTCACTGTTCTAGAGGATGGGAATTCCAAGATCAAGGTGCTGTTAAAGGAGATTTCATTCTGGGCTCTTCTCTTGTTTTCTGGGGAGTCTCCATCTCACTTGTGTTCCCATGACCTTTTCTTTGTGCATTCACAGAGAAAGAGAGAGAGGGCACGAGCTTTCCAGTGTTTCTTTGTGTAAGGGCACTCATCCCATTACGTGGACCCCACCTTCACGACCTCATCTAAATCTAATTACCTCCCAAGGGCCTCATCTCCAAATACCATGATATCGGGGTTAAGTCTTCAACATATGAATTTTCAATGGGCAGACGCCAGCTCATGACAGCAAAGGTCTAAATAAATTTGAACTGAAGCTTCAGTTTAAATCCAAGACTTTTCAAAAAATCCAGAAATGTGTCCAGAAAAAGTATTGTAGTCTGTCTGCAAAAATTAACAGCACAAGGCTATGACAGTCTTGGCCTGGGTTCTCAGTGGCACACAAGATATTATTAGAAAGAATTTTACCCTCTCTCTGCCTGCCTTTCTGCCTACTTGTGAGCTCTGTCAAACAAATAAATAAAATCTTTAAAAAAAATGTGGAGGGCGCCTGGGTGGCTCAGTGGGTTAAGTCTCTGCCTTTGGCTCAGGTCATGATCTCAGGGTCCTGGGATAGGGCCCTGCATCAGGCTCTCTACTCAGCAGGGAGCCTGCTACCCGCACCACCCTCCCCCGCCTACTTGTGATCTCTGTCTGTCAAATAAATAAATAAAATCATAAAAAGAAAAAGAAACAATTTTACCCACAGACTTGCCCTCAGGATCTTAGGTTTAAATTTATACTATCCCCAGTGGGGAAATATTTCAGGCTTGATAGTTCTCCCAAATGTGATATGGTGAAACCCCCTCAACTGTCATGTATAGGTTTCTCAAGATAAAGAACAACCAAAAATTATGTCACATTTTTACATAATCAACAACTGTAAATTACAAATTACAGGAGAAACAAAATTCTTTTATTAAATATCAGAAGAAAACATAAACATAAAGCAATACTATATTTCAAGAATTTCACCCAACAGTCCCTGGCAACCACCATTCTTACTCCCTGGCTTCTATGTGTTTGACTTTTTTAGATTATGTATATAAATGAGATGATGCTCTCTTTCTTGCCTTTCTCATTCTGGATTATTTCACTTGGTTTAATGTCCTCCGGATTTATCAAAGTTCTTAAAAATGGCAGAATTTCTTCCCTTTTTCTAGCTGAGTAATATTCAGTTGCATATTTATACCACATTTTCTTCATCCAGTCATGCAGCAACAGAGACTAAGGTTATTTCCATATATTGGCTACTGTGAATAATGCTGCATTATTCTGTGAATAATGCTGCATTATTATTAGTGAACATGGGCATGCAGATATACCTGTGAGAGCCTGACTTCACTTCTTTGGCTATATGACCAAAAGCGAGATTGCTGGATCATATGGGAGTTCATATTTTTACTTTCTAGAGGAGCCTCCCTATTGGTTCTGTAATGGCTGTGCCAGTTTACATTTCTACCAGCAGTGTATGAGTTCCCTTTTCTTCTCACCTTCAACAAGAGTTTTAATCTCTTTTTTTTACTCCAGCCACTCTAACAAGTATGCTTGTGCTCTCTCAAGCTGTCTCTCAAATAAACAAATAAAATCTTTAAAAATCAATAAAAATAAAAAATAAAATTACTATAGGCATAAAAGAAATTGAAACGTTAACTAAAGAATAAGACTTTTTTTTTAAGAAGGACAAGTAAAAAACAAAAGAAACTAACCCCCCCCCAAAATGGGGTGAGGGGTGCAGAAGGACATGTCAATATGAAAAGATTTTCCTGTAACTGAAAAATACATTTATTAAAATTAAAAACTTAATAGACAAGATAAACAACAGATGAGACAGAGTTGAAGAAGGAAATACTAGAAGATAGGTCTGGGGAAATCACCCTCAATTCAACCCAAAAAAGATAAATGGGTAGAAAATTAGTAAGCTCTAGTATTTAGAAGACAGAATGAGAAGATCCAACAAATATGTTACAATAGTCCCAAAATGCAAAAGAAAGAATGGAAGAGACTTGAAATTCAAAGGGATAATGGCTGAGAATTTCCAGAAGTGATGAGACAAAAAATCCTCATGTAGAACCAGCCCAACAAATAAAGTCACACCTAGATACATCATAGGGAAACTACAGATCACCAAAAAGTAAATCTTAAAAGCAACCAATGAATAAAGCAGATTACTTACAAAGGAACAATTAGGTTAAGAAACTTCTCAACAACTGCAACCAGAGAACAACAGAATAGTATCTTCAAAGTGCAAGGGAAAACAGATGTAACTAAAATTCTCCAGTGAGGTAAAATATTATTCAAGAGAGAAAGTGAAAACTACTCTAGCACTTGACTGCATTATGTTCTTTCATGCCTGTGAAGCTTTGTGTGTTCTGTTCCTTTTATCCATAAAGTCCTCCTTCACCTCCCAATCTCCCTGAAGATCAAATTCAAGTTCTTTGTAAAGTTTTCTTTAATGTTGACTAATATGCAGTAACAAAAGAGGCCCTAGGAAAGAGCTAAGAATGCAGGTTTTGTTGTGGACAGAAATAGTTGTAAGAACTGTGTAACTTTGGACAAATTGCTGCTCTGAGACAATATTTTACTTGTGTAGATGATAATTTCAATCCCTAAGGGCTTGTTGAAAATGTTAAGTGAGATATATGTAAATTCCTGATATAAAATAAGCATTCATCAATAAGAATATCTACAGATTTACTATTAGAAAAAGAACTTCAGAAGGTTACTTAAGATTGTCTAATATAAACAACTCAATAGTATTTGAAAATGTTTAAAATGTAAAATACTGAATAAAAATCTTCTGATTCAGAAACCACAAGAATTAAGAAGGATAAATAAAAAAATGCATGTTTTGACTGTTTTATGGTAGGTTCCAGAATGCCAAAAGAAAAGAGAAAAATGTATTTAGTAGCCAGAGAATAAAGATCATACATTTTATAGTCATAATGGAAACCAGATATATTTTTAGATATTTGTTTCAAGTACTTGTTATATCAGTGCTCTACTTTCCAGTACCAAAAACTATATTAGTTTCCTAGGATTGCCATAACATAGTACTACAACCTGGGTGGCTTCAAATAACAGAAATTTATTCTCACACAGTTCTGGAGGCTACATGTCCAAGATCAAGATGTCAACAGAGCGAAGCTCCTTTTGCAACTCCAAAGAGGAATTTCTCCTTTCCAGTTTCTAGTGGTAGCTGTCTGTGCTTGACATTCTCTGCTTTGTAGCTGCGCCACTCCTATTTCTGCCTCCATTGTCACGTGGCATTTTCCCTGTGGATCTCTTTTTTTATAAAGATATCAATCACTTTGGATTAATGACCCTTGACTCTAGTACAACTTTACCTTTACTAATGACATCTGCAATGTCCGTGTTTGCAACGAGGGTTGTATTCTGAAATACTAGGCATATCTTTTGGACACAATTCAACCCCTAAAAAAAGAGAATTCAATATAATAAACAGAGGATGTTATGAGAGCAGAGAAAAGAGACAGCTTCTCCAAACTGGGATGCATAGGAAGACCGTGTTTGAGGACATGGTGCTTAAATAGTCTAGCATAAGAATTTCTTAAGGCCAATCAACATAAATAGGTATTTTCCAAGGTTCAGTAGATCCTATAAAACATATGAAACTCAACATTGCTGATGGAGGTTTGATGTCAGAGAAGATGGTATCCTTGAATAGATGAGAACATGTGGGGTTGTTCTGACAGTTACTATGATATAAGTTGTAGGGGAACCACTGGATGCAAATAAATCTCCCAGGTTAATCAGATATGCGTGGCTAAATAGAGAAAAGAGAAAATGGAATTCTGGAAATTACCAACATGTGTGGAAAGGACAAAAGAAGGGGAACTTTCAAATGGGGTTAGAATATCAGATGGGATAAAAAGAGAGAATGTGTTGAACCCAGAAAGGGTGGGTTAGGTATGAACTGTTCCAAAGAGATTTAGCAAGAGAGGGACATGCATGTGTTCACTGGATTTGGCAAATAGCCTCTTTGTGACTTGTGGAAAAGATGTTTTGGTGGAATTTTAAGGAAATGTACTCAACAAGTGTAGACAACAATCAAGTGTCCTTATTGTGGTGAGAAGAAAAGATAGAATGTGATAGGTAGGTGACTATTTTTTTTTTAAAGATTTTATTTATTTATTTGACAGACAGAGATCACAAGTAGGCAGAGAGGCAGGCAGAGAGAGGAGGAAGCAGACTCCCGCTGAGCAGAAAGCCTGATGCGGGGCTCGATCCCAGGAGCCTGGGATCACGACCCGAGCTGAAGGCAGAGGCTTTAACCCACTGAGCCACCCAGGCACCCCTGTAGGTGACTATTTTTAAAAAATGAGAGACGGGTGACTGGGCGGTTCAGTTAGTTAAGCGTCTGACTCTTGGTTTTGGCTCAGGTAACGATCTCATGGGTCAAGATATCGAGCTGGGCTCCATTCTCAGCAGGGTCTGCTTAAAGATTCTCTTCCTCTACCCCTCTCGCTACTCACACATCTATTCTCTCTCACTCCCTAAAATAAATAAATAGATCTTTAAAAAAATGAGAGACACTGAGGTATGTATATGTATTTAAAAAGAAACAAAATGTTGAAAGCTTCAAATTAAAAATATGAGGAAATATGTATTTTTTTTTGTATTTTTTTAACTTTACTTTTTAAAGTAGCCTCCACACCCAGCCTAGGGATCAAACTCATGACCCTGAGATCAAGAGCTATATGCTCCTCTGACTGCGCTAGCCAAGAAAGGGGATATTTGAATAATATACGGAGTGTTATCCCTGGAAGAATGGACACTGAGAGCATAGATGGAGGGATTCACTTTGGATTGGAGACTAAAAGGACCCAAACTTACTATAAAAAAGAATCCAGCTCTGATGGTGCTCTAACAGTGATTGTAGGAGTAATTTCAGTCTTCTCTTGTTCTTTACAATGAGGAAGGATCAAAGAAATAGAAACGGTGCCGTAGATTTGATCTTGAGTTGGTTGTTTTCTGTGATCCCAGTGAGAAACAGCTTTACAGGTTCCCTGCTGTCAGCCCAGTAGTCAGCCTAGAAATGAACATTACTGCAAGGTTCAGGCTGCCTGGCTGCACACTGCAGAGCAAGAAAAGTTTAGCTCTTCAAAGCATTACTCCATCAACAGGAAAAAATATCAAAAGTGATTGAATCTAATTCCTGGTTGTTCACTCGTTTTAGCCAAGACTCTCTCTTCAGTGTCTCCTGAGTGAAGTCTGGTTTTATTTTATTTTATGTGCATTAATATTTAAATCTGATTTTAGATCCAAATGGTGACAGTTCTTAAATAACATTTCATCAGGTGGTAATAAATAAATAGATAAGTCAAAAATTAAAATATCACATACAGGAATAAAACTGTAGCCTTCTTTTATGTTTACTTTCATTTTTTAAGCATTTGTCATTATTTGTATTGGTATGTTCTATTTGCATATTTAATAACAGAATTTTTTCATAGCTACGATTACTATGTAACAGATGTTAAAATGATCATGGGGAAACAAGAACTATTTTATTGTTTTTCATATGTCTGTTCATGGATATATGATGTTTTCATATGGATATATGATTAGTTAAATTCCACATAGTCTTTCAGAATTTTTTTGGCTTACCTTATAATGTTCCTGCTTAGACAAAACAAAAATATTAAATAAAACATTGAACACTTGGAAAAGAGATGTACATTCCATCAAAATTAAAACTATCTCAAAATCACTAATTATCTTTAAGTGTAAAATGCAATAGTTAATTTCCAGATGTTTCAACTATAGGACTAGTTTTTTTTCTTTGAAATACTTCATTAAAAAAATAATCTGGCCATAGATTTCACCATCCTGACCAATTTTTATTTCTTTTTTTAACTTTATCACAATTTGACACCTCTTTCTTTACCAATTCTGCTAATGTCAGTACCCTTTGGAGTTATTTTTACTTTCTTTTGCTTTGTGAGCTACATATTTTGTGAGGATTAGTACATAAACTTCACACAATTTCAGCTAATCTCTTTATCCTGTCTCATTTTCCTTGTTCTATTTCATTTTCTTCTTGCTGGGTCATTTACTTGCTGGAGACTTGATTTGATATTTGTTGAATATTATTGTAGGTTTCAGCTGCAAAAACACAGAGATGAAGAGACTTATCCCTATGCTTTAGGAGCTCATGTTAAACGGACCTATAAACCAACCAATAGGTCCCGTAATGACTGAGAGAAGTCCACACAAGTCACAGGGTAGGGGCCCAGAGGGAATTGTGATCACTACTGCCTTATTGAGGGGGAGATTGGGAGAATCTTTAGAATGGATTCATTTGAACTGTAGAATGAAAGTAGGTTTTTCACCAAGAAGAAAGGGCACAAAGTATTTGGGGACCCATGGTACTTGATGGAAAAGTATATGTGGAGAACAACGTAAAATACCACACATCTGTGGAAAAAATAACTGCTTCAGAATGACTTTAGTTTTAGCAAGATTGTTGCCATGGAGGACACTCCAAAATACTGTAAGAAACAGAAACATTACCTCCTACACAGTATTAATGTACTGTATTTAGAAATCCTCCCAGGCAGTGTAAGGGGGAAGGGAGGTTGGAGAAGGGCAGTGGGAAGATGTGTGAGAGGCTCCTGCATTCATTAGTATAATGAGAGAATAAAAGGCAGCATAGCTTAGGATAGTGTTTTCAGTCAGCCCACTCATCTTCATTCCCATGCAGATGACAAGATCTGAGCCCCCATTTCACTGATAGAAGGTCCCCATATCACAAGGGCTTCCTGTGGCTTCCATTCACTTCTTCTGCACTCACTCAGCAAGCTTTACTGTGAGGATTACTGTGTTGCTTGCGCTGGTGTACGTGTGGGAACATGGCTGGTGTACGTGTGGGAACATGACGGTAAACAAAGACTGGTACTTAAGGAATTTATCTTCTAGCAGGGGAGGACAGTCACTAATTAAGTAAACATGCAAATAGATAGTCTATTCCATGCAAATGGAAAGCACTTTGAAGGTCTGAGAATAAAGAAGGAGGGTGAGAAAAGTGGAGTGGGATATGCTGCTTTACATGGTATGTTCCGGGATCGACTCAACTGAGAATGTCTTGACTGACAGTGACCTGGAGGAAGTGATGGCAAGTGAACCATGAGGGTCCCTGGAGAAGCCTGAGGCAGGAGGCTTTTTGTCCTGAGGCATCATCAGCTCAGTGGTTGCATTCGATACTCAGGTTGGACAGGGTCACCTTGGAAACGACTGTACAGAAAACAGGAGCTCTGAGGACTAAGGCTCAGGGCCTTCCGAAATACATGGATTGATGAGCTAAAAACTAACAGAAGAACCAAAAATTATCAGCAGTGAGGAAAGAGGAAACCAAGAGAAGGGAGTGTTCTGGTAGTCAGATGAAGAGCCTGCTTCTGAAAAAGAGAGGGAACGATCAGTTATGCTGCATTAGTTCTCTGTTGCACATTATATGATCACAAATCTAGTGACTTAGTACAGAATACACTTATTATCTCACACTGTCCATGGGTCAGGAATCTGAGCACAGGTTAGCCAGGTTCTCTGCTTCAGGAACTCACGAGGCTAAAATCAAGGTGTTGGCCAGGACGCATTCTCATCCAGAGGCTCAGTGGGGGAAGATTCTGCTTCCAAGTTTTCTCAGGTTGTTAGCCAAATTCAGTTTCTTGCACTTCTATGACTGAGTGTCTCAGCTATTTGCTGAGTGTCAGATGAAGGCCACCTGAAGTTCCTTATGGAGTAGCTTTCTCCAGCATGGTCACTCCCTTCATCAAGCCTGCAATGAGAGTCTTCGGCTTCAGAATACTAAGATGGGGTCTTATGAATACAATATGGTCAAAGCAGTGACATCCTCTTTGGCCCCTACTGCAGGTCAGAATTAAGTCTCAGATATCTCCTACTCTTGAGGGAAAAGTGTTGTCCAAAGACATTAATATCAAAAGATTGGGACTGTCTTCCTATACCCATAGAAGGGTCATCTCTGGGTCTATCTGGCACACATGCCAGAAGATGCAAAGAGGTCAGAAAAAATGGAGATCGAGATTGGGTCTTTGGATTATCAGTGAAGGAGGGGTCATTGACATTAAAAGCTGTTTCATGGGTTAAGAATTTTTTGTTCAAGAAAGAATGGTTGAGAAGAATTGTAGAATACACAGATCTGAACACTTCAAACCTCTGCTTTAAAACTTTTAAACCCTATCCATTTCCTGGAGGATAAAGTTCTAATTCTTTGGCCTGGTCTTCAGAGAAGCCTTTTTCATCCCCTCCACAAACTCTACTTTTCAGGCTCTTCTATCTCTTCCCTATAATCTACTATGTGCATCCTATGTCCCAGGCAGGAGTGACCTCTCACCACCCCCTGAATATATCTAGTACTTCATGACTATCTAGTACTGCACGACTTTGCTCAGTGTGACTTTTTCTCTAATTTTCTTTTCTCTTTTCTACTTGGAAAAATACTACTAAATTTCTTAACACCTGGTGTATATATCACTTAATTTATGAATTCTTCCTCAAGTCCCCCAGGCAGAATTGCTCATCTGTTCCTATCCATATTGTAAGCCATACATAGATTTTTTTCTTCATTCATTTACATACACTGTTTACTGCAATGACTTGTATTTAGGATTAAAAGAGGTGTGACCTTTTCTTGTGAGGAGTACTTCTCTCTGTATATCAGTAAAGCATTTATAGAGCATTCTTTTATTTTGTGGGTGTTAGTTTATTTTTAAAACATGTCTGCATGTTGTGAGGTTCATGGGACATGAACAATTTCCAACATAGATCCAATTTCCAAATGGATTAATGATAAATGTTAATGGATTGGCTATGGGTACATTTATGCTTCTTTTCATGGCAGGTAAACCTAATAGTAAAGTTAAAGCTAAAAATACATTTATTTCATGTTTTGATAAAAATTACAAATATAATAGATTTTTACACATGTACAACATGGTCACACACATTTATTTAAATAAAATTTATAGCTGATTACCTCCCAAAGACCCTTTCTCTATATACAGTCAGGTTGGATATAGAGTTTTGACATACGAATTTTGGGAGGACATAATTCAGTCCATAGAAGACTATGGGAAAATTATGTGAACAGAAAACTTTCAGAGTTTTATTTACTTATTTTTACTTTATTCTCTAGTCTTTATTTTTCATATCTGAGGTTTTTTAAAATGTAAGCATAGTTGATATACAGTATTAAATTAGTTTCAGGTGTACAACATAGTGATTCAGCATAATACATGTTGTTCCAAATGCATATTTGCAGTAATATTTCATTGTGCACATATACCACGTCTTCTTTTTTAGATTCTTTATTAAAAAGTTTTAAATGGCAGCAAAAAATTATATTGAATGCATATACCACAATTTATTTAATCAATAATTTATATTTAAACATGTAATAAACATTTCTTAGTATAAATTTGCTGTGGGTATTCATATATTCTAATGCTATGTCTTACTTCCTTAAGTCCAGTTTAAGCCTTTATATATATTGTTGAATGGCCCTCCCAGAATGGCTGCAATATATGAGATGTCACTGACCTAGAAAACCGGATGCCTGTGCCGTATCTGCCAACACTTGACTCCATTAAAATTCCCAAATATATGCTAAAATGACTCCAAATTATTTTCTTAAGAATCCATTAGTGAAGACCTGAAAAACAAGAGCATATTCACTAGACGTGTCATGATACAGGCTGCTTTTTGAGAGTTCTGCAAGGGAAAGAAGGAAGAGCCCTCATCATTTGTAGACTCAAAATTATCTTAATGTACTCCACAATGGTGCTATTTGAAGAAACAGCTAATTATCTTTCATGTGCCCACTGTGCACATTCCCCAGATACCTGGCAGGATTGCAAAGTATCAGAGCCAAGAATGAGTCACTGAAATTTAAAGGAGATGAAACAGTTTGCAGGAAGATTCACAGTGATTTTTAGTGATGAGTACCCTGAAATAGCTCAGTAATTTAGTTTGGTTTAGATCAGTTGGTTTTTCTAAGTTAAGCTGAGGTCTTAAAATTTTCAGAAAACCTTGTAGTTTTGATCTATAATGTAAAGAAACCAATGCAAAAATTATTATAGGGACCAGAGTAAAATGTCACACAATTCATGATGTCATTGAAATGATATATTATTGTATAAGGTCCCAGTATGGATTATCAGAAATCATCAGTTAGTGACATCTAAGAGGCAAACCTTTGTTCAGTTCAACCCTAGAAGTCAAGAAGTGAAGAGGGTTCACATAACTAACTCAACAGTTGCTACTATAGTCAAGAAGAAGGCTATTTGGAGTGGAACAAGGGTCTCACTTTCAGAATTGCAGTGTGTCAGTTGTATACATGTTTACAATCTTCTGAGTCTAATTCAAAGCCACAGGAGATATTTTATCCTCAGCCAGATTCCTTGTTCTTGTTCATCTTGAATGTGTGTGTGTGCCTGTGTGCATGCATATGTAAATTTCTACCTCTTAAGCAAAAACCAAACAAAAGTTTATCTCATTTGTATTAAAATTCCAGAACACCTTTAGGATATATTTTAATGAAGGTCACTTGTGAATACATTCTCTTAATTTTTGCTTCTATAAAAATATTGCTTGTTTTTGTTGTTAAAAATTAATTTTTCTGGAAATTCAGATTTTTAAATTAAAAAATAAAATTTAATATTAAAAATAATGTTTATTTTTAATATGGAGTTTCACTATGGTATTTTAGGTGTTGATGCCTTTTTTAATTATTTCTCTTATTTTAATTTTCTTGATCCTAAGGTTGATGATTTCAACAATTTTGGAAAATTATTAACCATTATTTCTCTATATAGTATCTCTTCCTTGCTATACTTCTTGAGATAAGATGATCTTCTTGAAACTGTGATTTAAACATCTTTATTGTTTCTAGAAATGTCTTACTTATTATCCTTCTGGATATTGCTTTTGGCCAGTCTGTTTTTATACTCCAGAACTTGGACCAGTTAGTGGTTAGTGGACCAGTTAGTGCTTACTTAACCTTTCATAGCTTCCACATATACATTTTTTATTTGTTGTTCTCAGCATTTATTTGAGATCTGTCTAATTTACTGATTCTACTGCTTAACTGTTTTTTTGATATTTGATTTATTATGTATTCCATTTTTATAAGATCTTTATTCTTTTTGAGTTAATTAATTTTAATATTTTTATTCTTATAGTTTCTCTTCCAACTTGTTTTTCAATTATTTAAACATGTTTAAATATGAAACTTTTTTTTTTTACAATTTATTTATTTGAGAGAAAGAGCACAGTCGGGGAGCAGCAAGCAGAGGAAGATGGAGAAGCAGGCTTCCTGGTGAGCAAGGAGCCTGATGTAGGATTCGGTCTCAGGACTCTGGGATCATGACTTGAGTAGAAGTCAAGGTTTTCTGAAAATCAGCTTAATGGACTGAGCTACCCAAGTACCCCTAATGAAACATTTCTGTGTTTCATAGTTGCTAATTATAATTTTGGTGGTATTTGCACTTTTGATTCTATAGAATTTCCAATGGTAGTGTTTGTACTGCTTTGTTTATGAACATAATGTCTTTAATAATTTCCTGTACCATTTGTTTGTGATTTTGATTGTGTTTTCATTTTCTTTCTACCTTTGCCTTTGGGATTTGTGGCATCTGATTTGATAAGTCATTAGAATTGCTCAATAATAATCTGTGTCTCTTACTGACCGTCCACTAAGAGTAAGGTATGTTTGTAAGATTGGTTTTTATCAATGAAATGTGAGTAGAGAAGAAGGTTTTAGAACCAATATGCATTTACGGTGCTCTCTCTTCTCTGTGTTTCACTAAGAAACAATCCAGACAGAAGCTAATCAGTAACATGAGTTCCAGAACTTCAACTTAACTGTAATGCACTTATTTTTTTTTTAAGATTTTAGTTGTTTATTTATTTGACACACACACACACAGATAGTGAGAGACATAGCAAAAGCAGGGGGAGTGGCGGGCAGGCAGGCAAAGGAAGAGGGAGAAGCAGGTTTCCCACTGAGCAAGGAGCCTGATGTGGGGCCCGATCCCAGGACCCTGGGATCATGATGTAGGCTGAAGGCAGAGGCTTAACCCACTGAGCCACCCAGGTGCCCTAACTGTAATGCACTTATGTAATGTAAGCAAGAAATAAAATTGTTGTTTTAAGTTAGTGAGATTTAGTGGGAAGGGTGTTTCAGGCTATCCTGAATTTAATATGCATATTTTTTGCAGATGTTTGTGTTTACCTCTGTTGGGTACATTTGGACATGTTATAATAACATATTAGCTTGAAGTTTTTCAAATAACATATAGAGTGTTACTTGCAGCTCCAAATCCAGGTTATTTTAGAATTATATATAGCTAAAAATTCTCAGGACTCACTTTTGTTTCTTGTTATCTTTTCTTGTGTTTAAATAATTTAATAATAAATATTATTTAAATAATTTTAATAGTTTCTTATTAAGTATTTATTCAATAATATGTTCTATGAAGGAGATGGTAAATTTTGAAAAAAAATAACAAAGTTAATCTAAAATATAAAGAAACTTGGCTGTAGTGTTCTTAAATATATCTTCTATTAAAAAGATAATTTTGGGGACACCTGGGTGGCTCTGTTGGTTAAGCGGCTGCCTTCGGCTCAGGTCATGATCCTAGCGTCCTGGGATCGAGTCCCACATCGGGCTCCTTGCTCGGCAGGGAGCCTGCTTCTCCCTCTGCCTCTGCCTGCCACTCTGTCTGCCTGTGCTTGCTCGCTCTCTCTCCCTCTCTCTGACAAATAAATAAATTTTAAAAAAAGAGATAATTTTGATTTATTTTTAAATTTGTTCTTTCACTGTAATGTTTTCCTTTTAATTCATGTTTTGGATAAAACTTGCTCAAGATATATGTTTTAATGAATTAATATTCATAGGTGCTAAACTATGAACATAGATTGATGTCTTTTTATTGACTTTTGCATGTGAAATGCTATATTCCTTTAAATCACTAAAGGATATCTTTCATTAGATATAACCTTTTTTTGTAATTATGCTCAAGTTGTCTGGTTCTGTATCCTTGTGCTCACAGCATTTCCAGAAGTATGCTTCTTTCCCCTCTTTAAATATCTGTAATTTTAAAAAAAAAACTTGTATTAAGTATAGCACACTAAATCCAATTCAGATTTAAGTGATTCCAAATAGCTAATGATTGATATTTTGTTTTATTTTATTCTAGCTTTATTGAGATATAATTGACATGTAACATTGTGTAACTTTAAGGTATAAAATGTGATGATTTGAACTATGTATATATTACAAAATGATTACCACCATATTGCTAGTTAACACATGCAATCACCTCACATAGTTATTCTTGTGTGTGTGGTGAGAACTTTTGAGATCTACTCAGTCAACAACTTTCAAGTATATGAAACACTATAGTTATCATGCTGTACATTAGATCACCAGGGTTTATTCATCTTTTAACTGGATGTTTATACCCTTTGACCACCTTCAGTCATTTCCTCCTTCCCTCTTAGCCCCTGGCAACTACCAGTCTACCTTCTGCTTCTATGAGTTCACTTTCTTTTTTTTTAGATTCTCTGTATAAATGTGATTATACAGTACCTGTCTTTCTTTGTATGATTCATTTCACTTAGCACAATGCCTAAAGGTTCATTGATGTTTTCACAAATGGTAGAATGCCCTTAAATTTTATAACTAGATAATATTCCATCATATGTGTATACCACTCTTTCTTTAATGCATTTCTCTGTGACAGACACTTAGATTGTTTCCATGGCTTAGCTATTGTAAATAATGTTGCAGTGAATATGGAATGGGGTTGTAGACATCTCTTGAGAAAGTGAATCCATTTCTTTCAGATATATACTCAGAAATGGGATCACTGGATCATATGATAGTTCTGTTTTTAATTTTTTGAGGGGCCTCTCTTCCATTGTCATAGTGCCTATACCAATTTACATTCATACCACAGTGTACATGGTTGAGTAGAAAACCTTTTCATGTATCTACTGGCCATTTGTATTCTTTCTTTGAAAAAACATACTTAAGTACTGTAACCTTCTTTAAAATGGATTATTTGATATTTTTGCTAATGAGTTACATGAGTTTCTTGTTTATCAACTCACTTTTTTATTTTTGCTTTGTTATTTGTGCCCTTGGTGTCAAAACTTTAAAAAATCATTGCCAAAACCATTGTCAAGGAGCTTTTTTCCTGTTTTCTTCTAGGATTTTATAGTTTTAGGTCTTACATTTTAGTTTTTGCTCAATTTTGAATTGATTATTGTGTATTATGTAGGATAAAGGTCCAATTTCATTCTTTTGCATGTAGATATATAAATTTCCCCATACATTTGTTGAGGAGACTATCATTTCCCCATTGTGTATTATTGGCACTTTGCTCAGAACTTCATTGACAGTATGAATTGTACTATTTTTCCTACATCAGCCCCCATAGTAGTGAAAATAAACGATGTAATATAATTTACAATAAAATGTTATCAAATTTATTACAGATTTGTGAGCAAAGAAACTTGTGAAAATAGATTAAGATATTGGAGAATGGTTCACAATGGATATACATAACAACTATAAATAATTTTGCCTTTCTTTTCTTAATACACCTCTCATTTCTTTGAATATTTGGGTGAATGAGTTAAATGATTAGCTATATGACATTTTATTTATTTTTTAAGAAACGGTAACCAGAAAGAATGCATGCCAGTGACATTGCACTCAGGTTTATTTGGGAAGAGATTGCTTTTCTTAATTAAGTTAATGGTAAATGGAGTAAATTTTTCTAATAGCATGAATTTTTATTCTGTAAAAGTATGATATACTGTATGAATACATGGTAGTAGATATAACTCATTATAACTTTTCACTGAAGTTTTGCAACAACAAGGCAGTTTAAAAGTGAAATCCAGGGATGCCCAGGTGGCTCAGTTGGTTGTGTCTGCTTTCAGCTCAAGTCATGATCCCAGAGTCCTGGGATCAAGCCCTGCATTGGGCTCCCTGCTCAGTGGGGAGCCTGCTTCCCCTTCTCCTTCTGCCTGCTGCTCCTCCTACTTATTCTCTCTCTCTCTCTTTCTCTCTCAAATAAATAAATAAAATTTTTCAAGAAAATTTAAAAAAAAAGTGAAGTCCATGGTGCATCCCTATACACAGGACAATGACATTAAATTACCATGTGCCACCATCTGCTAGAACACTTACTCTTATAGGAAATTTGTTTATGTGCTTCTCATGCTCTTATAATAGCATCACTTTTTGTCCGAGACAAAAATTTTGCTTAGTTTTCAGGTTTTGCTTTGCTAGTTTTTATATTACTAAATTATATACTGAAGACAAAAATTGAAATTGTTTGTTTTCCTCCCTTAATTTTGAAATGCTGAATAAAAGAGGAGTAAAATCACATTTCAGTAATGGATGGAATGATTCTATTTTTTTTTCCAGATGGGGTGACAGCTAGTCATTGGTGTAGCAGAAATTCATTCTGTGTATTAAAAAAAACTCATATTAGAGACAGAACTTTAAAAATGTCAGATAGAAGCCATTTTCCACCAAATTTTCTGTTTTTCTCTTATGTTTAAATATGTGTGCATAACTTTTTAAAAATTATGTGTTTATTTTTATTTTAGGGAGAGAGAGAGAGAGAGAGCGAGCAGAGGGGACCAGCAAAGGGAGAGGGAATGAGAGTCTTAAGCAGACTTTGCACTACGTGCAGAGCCCTGAGGGGCTCAATCTCACAACCCTGAGATCATGACCTGAGCTGAAACCAAGAGTCTGATGCTTAACTGAATGTACCACCCAGGCAACTCATGTGTGTATAACATTTGCTCAGATGCAAGGTTTGATAAAATTTGCTTAGCTATCAATCTGCAAAAGCAATTTAGGGTGAACCAATACTCCGTTTTGGCATACAACTCTAGTTGTGATCTGGTTTAATTTGGGAGTACATTTTAGTGTAAGTGAAAAAATGGACATGTCACATAATCCAGAGTAAAACTTCCATTAAAGATACTTTTCTAATGACATTTGCTATGGTGACTAACATAACATAAAATAATAATAATAATAATAATAATAAATTGAAAATTCAGTATAAAAAAAGATACTTTTCACTTTATTGGTAATGGGAGTAAATGCTAAGACTGAGTTCCTAATAAAGAGTTGGAATCCAGCTTTTCTATGTTGACAATAAACAATGACATTATATACTTTAACCAGTATTTGAAATTGGAATTCCTCTTTAACATGAGGTAACTGAGTCACCAGAAAGCTTGCTATTCTCTTTTGTGCAGATTTCATTCAAAGTGTACCTTGGAGAGCAGGACCAAATGATACCACATTTCATCAGAGGCAGTGGCAAAAGGATGTAACCACAAATGTTAAATATTAGCTTAGAAAATTTTGTCAGATAGAGCCAAATGCCTACTTCAACCATCACTTTGCCCAATACTACCTCAAGTTATTGTATTGAAATTTTTAAAAACTTCAAATGGCCACAAAAGTTACTGATAGACTTAACTTACTTTATTTAACAAAATATTTAGGTTGCATTGGACCTTGGATCTCCACAAGGCAGGTAAAGGGTAAAACCAATTAGCTGGAAAGTACACAAATGAAGATGATAATTTAGGTAGTGGTAATCTCTATAAGAAAAATAAAATATATTGACAAGATAGAGATGCATATAAGGCCAGACACTGTCTTGGTTAGGTTATCAAGCAGTAGTGTTTCTCTAAGCAAGAAATATTTTATCCAGAGAAATAATATTTTAGGAATAAGGAGCAGTAAGTTCAAGGGTTTGAGTTAAGACCAAACTCATCATATTTAGGTAAAAGATGTCCACTCAGTAAGCCAAGAGGGAGTTGTAAGATATAAGGATTAGTGGTTTAGGAAATTTAATGACAAAGGGGTGATCTCATTAAAAAAAAAAAGATTATATAAGTCTTATGAGAACTTCCAAATATATGATGCAAATATTTGAAGGAAAAATAGGAAAAAATGGAAAAATCCATAATCACATTTGGAAATTTTGATGTCTTTTAATAATTCATAGAACAGGTAGATCACACAAAAAAACTAACATCAATCATCTTCATCTAATAGACAACTAATAAAACATTTTAACAAATAATATAATATAAATTTTTTTCAAGTTCTAGCATATAGAGCATTCACAGAACAAATGATACAACTAAGAATGTCTCAATAAACTCAAAGGACTATAAATACAGAAATACTGGAAATATTAGAAGGGACATTCACAACTGTTTTTTGTTTGTTTGTGGTTTTTTTTTTGTTGTTGTTTGGTTTTTTTAGCCCAGCATAGCCCTGAATTCAACTCTTGAAAAACACTATAGCAGAATGGAAAAGTATAAATTACTGACCTGTATCATTTATGAGCATGGACACCAAAATATTTTATGAAATATTGTCAGATCTCATCCACAATATATAAAAATAAGTGGAACTGCTGGATCACTGTGTTAATTCTATCTTTTTTAAGAAGATTCCATCCTGTTTTTATTAGTGGTTATACCATTTTACATCCTTACCAACAGTGTGCAAGGGTTCTTTATCTATGTCCTCACCAACATTTGCTATTTCTTTTGATAACAGCCATTCTAACAGGTATGAGGTGATATTTCATTGTGGTTTTGATTTGCATTTCCCTGATGATTAATGACATTGAGCACATTTTCATGTACCTGTTCACCATTTGAATATATTAGGAAAGATGTCTATTCATTTATTCTGCCCATTTTAATTAGATTATTTTCTTTTCTGGTATTGAGTTTTTTGAGTTCTTCATATGTTTTGAATATTAACCCCTTATCTGATATATGGTTACAAATACTTTCTCCCATCCCATAGGTTGCCTCTACTTTGTTAATTGTTTCTTTTGCTGTGCAGAAGCTTTTTAGTTTGATGTGATCTCACTTGTTTATTTTTGCTTTTGTTGCTTGTGCTTTTGATGTCATATCTAAAAAATCATTGTGAAGATCTGTGTAAAGGATATATTTTTCTGTTTTCTTCTAAAATTTTTATGCTTTTGGCTTTACATTTAAGTTTATGATCCATTTTGAGTTACTTTTTTAGATTATTTATTTATTTATGAGAGAGAGAGAGAGCAAGAGGAGAGAGAGAATCAGACTCACCACTGAGCAGGGAGACATGGATGTGGGGCTCGATCCCAGTACCCCAAGATCATGACCTAAGCCAAAGGCACACACTCAACTGAGTGAGCCACCCAGGTGCCCCTTGAGTTAAGTTTTATGAGTGGTCAAAGATGGGGGTCCAGTGTTCTTCTTTGACATGTGAATACCCAGTTTTCCCAACATTTATTGAAAAGTCTATCCTTTTGCCCATTGAGTAGTCTTGGTTGTCTTGTCAAATATTGACAATATATGCATAGGTTTATTTCTAAGCCTTCAGTTTTGGCCCAGGTCTATTATGCTGTTTTTATTCCAGTACCACATGTTTCTACTACTATAGCTTTGTAGTGCATTTTGAAGTCAGAAAATGTGATGTCTCCACCTCTGATCTTTCTCAAGATTGCCTTGGAGATTCAAGGTCTTTTGTGATTCCATATGGATTTTAGAATTGTTCTATTTCCATGAAAAATGCTTTCAGAATTTTGATAAGAATTGCACTGAATGTGTAAATTTGTTTAGGCAGTACAGACATGTTAAGAATGTAAATTTTTCTCATCAATGAACATGGATATCTTTCTATTTATTTGTGTCTTATTGGATTTCTTTCATCAATGTCCTATAATTTTCACTGTGTCAATCTTTGACTTCTTTTGTTCAATTTATTCCTAAGCATTTTATTGTTTGTTCTATAGTGAATGAGATTGTTTTCTTAATTTCTCTCTCAGATAGTTTGTTGTTCATGTGTAGAAATGCAACTGATTTCTGTTTGTTGATTTTGTATCCAGCAACTTTGCTGCATTCATTTATTAGCTCTGCTTTTTGGTAGAACTTTTAGGGTCCTTTATAACAGATCATGTGATCTGCAAAAAAGAGATAGTTTTACCTCATCCTTTCTGTTTTGGATAGTTTTTATTTCTTTTCTTGCCCAAGTGCTCTGGATAGGATTTGAAATAGTTTATTGAATCTTAAAAGAAAAACTTTTCAGCTTTCCTGATCTTAAAGGAAAAACTTTTCAGCTTTCCACCATTGAGTATATTAGGTGTGTGGTTATCATATGGGACCTTTATAATGTAGGGTTATTGTTCCTTCTATACACAATTTATAGAGCAATTTTATGATGAAAGGGTGTTGAAATTCATCAAATGTTTTTTCCTGAATCAACTGAAAGAATTATATGACTTTTATCTATCCTTCTATTAATGAGATATATCACATTGAAGTATGTATGTTGAGCCATCTTTGTGTCAATCAATCAATCAATCAGAGTGTATGATCCTTTTTTTGTGCTATTGAATTTTGTCTTCTAGAAATTTGTTAAGACTGTTTATATGTGTATTCATCAGGGGCATTGGTCTGTAAGTATCTTTTCTGGTAGCATCCTTAACTGACTTTAGTATCAGAGTACTGCTGGCATTGTAAAAAGAATTTGAGAGTGTTCTCACTTCAGTATTTCAAAAGAGTTTGTGAGAAATTGGTATTAATTATTCATTTAATGTTTGATAGAATTCACCAATGAGGCCATCTGGCCCTGGGTTTTTCTTAGTTCAGGAGGATTTTAATTACAGCTTCAAGCTCCTTAGTCATTATTGGTATGTTCAGATTTTCTGTCTTTTCATAAGTCAGTCTTGGTAAGTTTATGTTTCTAAGAAATTTATCCATTTTTTCCAGGTTTTCTAATTTGTTGGTGTATGAAAATACTTAGTAACCTCTGGTGAATTTTCATATTTCTGATTCTATGATTCCTTTGTATTTTTATTTGTTATAATGTCTTCTCTTTCATTTATAATTTTTTTTATTTTCATCCTCTTTTTTTTCTTCCTTCATCATTTTGTTTATCCTTTCAAAAAACCAACTCTTAGTTTCCTTAACTTTTTTCTATAGTCTTTCTATTCTATATTTCCATTTACTTCTGCTTTAATCTTTATTGTTTTCTGCACTCTGCAAACTTCAGGCTTAGTTTCTTTTTTCTTTTTCTAGTTCTTTATGTTAACTTAGGATGATAACTTCTATTGAGCAGTAAATTGCTCTTTTTCCTACCCTCAGAGAGAGATTGCAGTGAATCTGTGATATTCAAGGTTAGAACTGTAGAAAACATAGAAATCTCTGAATTTACATGATGTCTATTCATTTCTTCATATGTTGTTATTTTTAGTATGTCTCTAAGGACAAAACAACACATTTACTAAGCTGATTACCAGACATATTCTTCAGCTAAATAAGAATTACTTTGTTAATTACTTTGTTACTTTGTTATACACATTTATCACTGTTGAATACATTTTTGTTTAGATTTCCATATTTTAATTATCTTAAAAATAAAGGCTAATCATAAGTAGCCATTTCCTAAGTAGATGGCTTTAGTGGTTTTGAGCTCAGCTCTAAAAATAACTTTGATCCCTAAAAAAAAGATGGGAAAGAGCAGAAACTAAACTAGGAGTTGGCCACTGGAGTTATGGGTTTGAGTTGACCCCGTCAGAAGTCCAGCAGACACAATGCCAGTTAAACTGATACCTGTGCCTTTCAGTTCACATCCCACTTCCTTTCTCATTTGCAAATATTTCCTCCTCTGATTTCTTCAGGTAGAGAATCAGACTTTACATCTCCAAATTTGCAAGACATTAACTCCCCTAAGGAGTGTTTTGCTTGGACCCTAAGAAGAAGATTCTTTCACCTGCATCTGAATTCCCACGGCACTTTTGACTTTTATGTCATTTATTACTTTCTGGTGTGCAGTATATAGACTTCTCTCTTCTACTTGATTATAATAAGCTCATTTGTGCTGTGGTTCATTTTAGCTCTGTTTGCCAAGGTGGTATCTGCACAATTTGGGGGAATGTGTTAATCTGAGTCTGAGAGGTCAAAGCTATGTGTATAAGAATATTATGTTTTTAATTTTCCAGTTGTGCTGCTTATATTTGCACAGTGGTCCGAAAACACCTGTGGGTAAAACCTCTGGTGCTAAGGCATGAGGACAACAGCACTAAACCACAGAGTAGTCACAGTATCTTTCACTACTGTACATTCACAGTTAGAAAACAATGGCAGTTTATACCTAAAAGCATCATTTCTGAAACAAAAAATATGACTTTATTAAGTCTCTGCCCCTGAGTCCACATCCTTTTAATATTCTGTGTGAAGAAATGGGACCTACTCATACAACCTTCTGCAGCAAACCAAAGTACATTTTTATCTCAAGGAAAAACACTTGGGAGATTTAATTGTGGCCTGAACACTTTTTCATGGATCTCCTTTATTCCTTACAAAAAGAACTGACAGATGTAAGATAGTTACTCAAGCCTGGGATTTTGGCAGACATTTTCTCAAAAATGAATGAAATGAGTCTGTTCTATCAAAGAATACAAATGACAGTATTTGTTATCAATGATAAAATACAAGCTTTCAAAAGAAAATTAGACTTGGAAAAACATCTTTTTCATCTGCTTCACTCAAAACAACATATCACAACAGCTACAATGCTGAAGCAAATAGGGCAATCTAGCTATTGTTTCATAAGGTAGACACATTAAAGAGGTTCACATAAAAAAGGTACAGCAGTGACACTCTTTTCAGTAATTTACTTTGCTATAGAAGGGAAAATAGTTATTTTTATAAGAAGATGATATTTAAGTTAACATATAACTGGCTGATTGTTATTTTTAACTAAATTGATAGATACCTCTAAAATTTGTTTAATTTCTAATATAGCATTTATTGATATATGTGACCCACATACCCAATAACTCATTAAGTTCTGAATACTTTTTAAGGGTATGAAGGGGTTCTGAGGGAAGCACTGGGCATACTCTCTGACAATTAACAATGTTCAGCAGATGCTGTCCCCATGATAATGGAGCATGAGCAGTACTTTCGTTTAAACAAAATTAACAGAATTCAAAACACAACATAGACTAGGAAGTTAAGGTTTCTTATTTTTTCAACTGCACAGTTAATTAAGTACGTGAGCACATTTCCAAGTTACCCATGTTGATTCTTATAGCTGTAGTTGATTCCTTTGTACTGTTGTAACCAACCTTCTATTATAATATTGTACAATTTGTTCTTCTATCCTTTTTTCTCCCACCATGGACATGTCTTTGTTTTTCTTAAGTGTTTTGCTATTACAAAAATGCTTTTGGTGAACAAACATTTAGCTATATTTTGATTTGCATGTGCAAGAGATGTTTTGTCCTTTTTTTTAAATGGATGTATGTCTGATAATAGAATTTCTGAGACTTCAGATATAGAGTTCTGCAAAGTTAATAAATAAAACAAGACTATTTTCTATACTGATTTACTAATTTATTTTCCTACTAGAATGTAAAAATCAGTTGCTCCACTTAGTCATAAACATTTATTATCTATTACTTTCCAATTTGATGGTTATGGATGACATTGTGTTGTGAATATTATATGTCTTTGCCTGATTACCAATGAGCAGGAATGCCTTTTGATATGATTGCTGGCCATTTGAATGTTTTCTTCTTTAAAATTCCTGTCTTGGGTTCATTTTTATACTGATTGTCTTTTTTTAATTGTTTTTTTAGAGAAGTTTTTTTTTTTTTACATACTTTACTCCCTTTCTTCAGTTGTATTTTGTTACACAATTATTTGAGGCATTTTTGACTTAATGCTTCAGATATCCTGTAAATCAGTCTTCTTGTTTTCAGTTCCACTTGTGGCAATACTTTAAGATTATCTAGTTTCTACATTTCCTAGCTTTCCTGTAATTCTGCAATATAAATTGTCTAATTTCTGTTCTTGCCAACTGCTGGCTTAGGACAGCTTTAAACGTTCTTTGGTTTTCCAAGCAAGGTACCCATTATCTATCTGATTTTTAACTTCTAAAATTTCATTGTTGTGTCCTTTCCTGCAGTTTCTAGTTTTTGATTTATGTTTTTTCTGATACCTTTACTGTAATCTCCATGGAATTTTGGTTGATGGAAGGAAGGAAAATATGTATTTAGTCTATTGTTATGGCATACTGTACTAGAAAATGTTTTCAGTATTTGATATGTGAATTTAAAAAATAAATAAAATACTCATAATTATTTTGAAGCTTCAGTGAAATTAAAAACCATCTGCTTACGTTTGTTTATTTGACTCTATCAGCAGTTTTTATTTGATAGTGATGTCTTGTGATTCCAGGATACTTTTATAGACATGCTCTTATTCTCCCCCCAAATGTATTATGTCCCACTGGTTTTACTAATTCCATCACTTTCATCACATATGAAAGTGTACCACAGTTCAGAGGTCTTAATTTGCTGATAAGGAATACCACTGGAGAAATAGAACAAGAAATTAAACCAAGTCCTTCAGAATCCACCTGCAGCTTCCTCTACTACAGAAAAATAAACCCAATTACCTAAAATAGACACTTAACCCAAAAGACTTTTATTAAAATGATAAACCAGCTGGGAGCAATTTTAATTCAGAAGAAGAAGAATGTAAAAATGCTGCATGTTTGACATTTCTTCAGGACATATTGAACAACGTATTTGCCAGGTTTTCTAATAAAAGAAAAAGGTGCTCTTAAGCATTGCATTTAATTTCTGATGCAGTTTGCTCCAAGTCTTTTGAGAAAAATTTACTAATCCTTAGAGTTGAAGCAACTGTTTCTAAATATTCCTCACTTGGAGCCTTGTGGAATTGAATTCAATTTCTGACACATAGATTTTGCTACCCCAAATTGATTTTCAATTATTACTGAAATTTTTGTGTGAAATGATATAAATAATATCTATTATAATGGTAACTGGAAACCTTTTGTTGACTTCTGAGAACAACTGCAATGGGAAAAATGCTATTGCTTTCAAAGAGTTACCTCTTTCCAAGAAGAAAACATCTCAGTTTTCTTAAAGTCGTAGGGATTACTGAAGATATGCACTAATCATTAGAGGCTGTGACATGCTTTTCCCTTTTGTACTTTGATTTTTGTATTATCAACTAGAGTAATTTATAGTGAATTCATGGTAAATGAAATGTAAACAAAATAATACAGTATGTTATTAAAATTCCCTGAATAACAAAATGTGTAGTTTGTACTTCCTATATAGTAATGTCTATGAAATTTTCCCTAGTAACAAACAGGTGTAATTTGTAATTGCTCTGTAATATATTTTATGCATTTTGAAGTTGACATCACATTTACATGTATATTAGCTTATTATGATACTTACAAGAAGCTCTTACAGAAGTACAGGCTAGTTAGTGTATTTCTTCTGGAGTGTACAACTTGAACATGAGTCATGGACTGGAGAGAACTTTCTGTAAGGTTTTAGAAAACAAATGGGAACAAACCCATTTGCTTCCTGGCAGAAGGATATGAGGCTAAAGGGCGCAGAGAAAGGAGAGTCCAAGCAGATGCAACCACCAATGGAAAGTAACACTGGTGCAGAAAGAGGAATTCACATTTAGAGAATGACAATGACTATGGAATAGTAAAACTGAGGAGAAGATGAGATTGTAAAGTCAAGGCTTACAAACATATTATTAAGGACAATGAATATTACTGTAAATGATATTGTGTCCAGAAGACAGGGGGATCCATGAAAGGGCTAGAAGCTGAGGACTTGCATGATCATACATTTGCATTTTTAAAAGATTGTATGCTTGTAATTTAGAAAAAAATAACTTAAGCATAGGGGAACAGGATAAATGAGGAGTTTTTATGTGGGACACCATGTGATTAGTATGTTTACAGAAATCTAAGCATGGAATGATAACAGAATAAACCCAAGTAGAAGCCAAGGGAGGTGGAAAGACTTAGAAGGTGTGTAAGTTTAAGAAACAATTAGGAGGATATTTTAAAAGAACTTAATGGCCCACTGAATGTGGAGGATGGAAGTGAAGGAAGAAATCAGTTCAGTTTTTTGTCTTAGAAGGTGTCTGCCATTGATGGAGACAGGTTCTGTGGAAACATGAGTGTGTTTGGGATGGGAGAAGGCTAACTTCCAATTTCAACATGTTGATTTTGAAGATTACATAGAGGAAACATATGGTAGGATGTTGTGTATGTTTTAATTCAGGAAAAACTCTGGCCTAGAGTATAAATCAGTGATTGATTCTTTTTTTTTTTTACATTTAAAAAAATTATTTATTTATTTATTTATTTATTATTAATTTCGTTTCTTTTCAGCATAACAGAATTCATAGTTTTTGCACCACACCCAGTGCTCCATGCAATGTGTGCCCTCCATAATACCTACCACCTGGCTCCCCCAACCTCCCACCCCCCGCCCCTTCAAAACCCTCAGGTTGTTTTTCAGAGTCCATAGTCTCTCATGGTTCATCTCCCCCCCAATTTCCCTCAACTCCCTTCTCCTCTCCAACTGGATATGGTGTAATATGGTCTAGACTTGAAAGTACTGGTATAGTGAGGAAAGAGTTCCTAAGAGGAAAAGTGTAGAATGATCTGGGGGTGGGGGGGGTGGTGGCGGGTATGACTCACTTTATAAGGTGCAGAAGATAAGACCCTAAATTACATCAATAAGTAATATTTTTTTTTCAAAAACACGGTTTATTTTTCATTGTGCATTGATAAAGTACATAATCTTAGTTAGACATTCAAATCCTCTGTATTCTGGCCTCAACTGCTTTATAAGGATGAAGTAAAGAGGATGAACTCAGGGAAGGAGGAGACAGAATGAAGGAGGAGAGTAAAAAGAAGAAAAAAATGTTACATTGTTGAATTCAATGAGTTGTGGAAATTACAGACTAGAAAGTTCGAGAGCTTGACTTGGCTACCGCTCACTTAGGACAAAAGAAGTTATTGAGAGAAATACATTAGATGAGAGAATCATCACCCTGGCTCTTGCCAGGGCAGCTCTGTGAACAACCTTTGGGTGAGAAAGCAGTGTAATAAAGCCGGAGGGAAAACGAGACAGCACCAAGATCTGACCCTGAGGTCAACTGGTTGTTAAGAACCATGCAATAGCTAATAGGACTTTATCTTCCATTATGGTATCTGTCCTCAGAAGTCTAAAACTCAGTTTTACCTAGAGAGCTGGGATACATTGGGGTACTAGGCATATACTTAAAATGTGGTCATAAAATAAAAATTACCAGGAAATTACCTTCTCCTTTTCATATATAAGCTTAAAATTATTAAGGAGAATAAAATATTACTCTGCTGCTATTCAGATACTTTACCACGGTTGACATGACATGATGAACAATTATGAAGAACTTTGCACATGAACATGTTCTGTTCAGTATAAATTCTGAAAAGGATTACTTTTTATTAGAGAATACATAATTCTCAAGTGACAAGCATGAATAGTAGATGACACAGCAAATCCCATTAACTGGTACTTGTCAGATTAAAGCCATAACTATGAGACATTCTCTCCGAAACGGTAGTTTAGTTATGAAAAGTCAGAAGATATTTAAAAGCAGATAGGTTTGTAAGTAAACTACAAATAGACACATTTTTAATTACTAGGGGATTTTTGGTTGCATTTAATATATCATTATATATATATATATAAATTTGATATATATATATATTTCATTTTTTAAAAGATTTTATTATTTATTTGATAGACAGAGATCACAAATAGGCAGAAAGGCAGGCAGAGAGAGAGAGGCGGAAGCAGGCTCCCTGCAGAGCAGAGAGCTCGATGTGGGGCTTGATCCCAAGACCCTGGGATCATGACCTGAGCTGAAGGCAGAGGCTTTAACCCACTGAGCCACCCAGGCGCCATATAAATTTCATTTTAAAATTCATTTTCTATGTTCTTCCTCTGCAGTGTTCATTGACCCTAGAACAGTACTGGGTTCTTAGTAGACACTCAAATATTTGGTGATGTATAAATAGAAATAGTCTCATGAAATATATAACTTCATACCAGCAGTTGGAAATATTATGTGTTTGGCCATCTTAAAAAGTATGGCTATATGTGAGAGGATAAACTTTGTTCTTGTGAATATTTCTCTGGCATTCTGGTCAAAAGACTGAGTCATTCCTTATTTACAGGTTTTTAAATTTGCCTTTAGCTTATTTCATGTGTGTCATGAATTAAGAAAATAACCAAATAACTAACATCCATAGGAACTAATCTTTTTATACTCCCTAAGGAAAAAAAAAATTTTTTTTCTCATTTTTAAGAAGTGCTTGAACTTTGAGTCAGGTGTTTGTTATTTTTTTTTAAAAGAGTATTTTTTTTTAAGATTTTCTTTTATTTATTTATTTGACAGACTGAGATCACAAGCAGGAAAAGAGGCAGGCAGAGAGAGAGAGAAAGGGAGAAGTAGGCTCCTTGCTGAGCAGAGAGCCCGATGTGGGGCTTGATCCCAGGACCCTGGGATCATAACCTGAGCCGAAGACAGAGGCTTTAACCCACTGAGCCACCCAAGCGCCCCAGGTGTTTTTAATATTTAGACTAGGATAGAGAGTTGCATTCTGCATTGATGAACTTCACAAAAATAGCTTTGTTTACTGAAAGAGGTACAAATGGCCTAATGCTGCTCTGTTTCGTTAAGTGAAATCAACTTAATGTAAAGATTAGTCTCCATTCCCAACCAGGGATTCCCATTCATTTTGCTCTAGCAAATTCTTTACTTGGAAAAATAAACATTCTACATCACAGTGCCGTCAGCGATAGGAATGATACATTAGCAAACTGATGTATGTATATATTGAAAAGATTTTGTAGGCTAGTCGTTTATTCAAAGCGAAAACCAAGAAAAGAATGCTAGTCAAAATACACCCCAAAGTCTTTCTGTGCTGTATCACTGATGTTTTTCTCTTTGTCTTATCCTTGTACTCATCTCTAGATAGAGTCTCTTGAACTGGAAAGTGTACAATTGACTTATTATTGCTTAATTTAACTAAGTGAAGTAATTAAACTTATGGCAGTTTTCATGCCCAGCCAGGCACACCTGTCCAGTTTGTGCTGGCTTATTATCTTCCAGTCCCTAAGCCTGGACTGTCACCCATTTAATTAAGTCATCTTTGAATGATTTTGTCAACAGTTACAGAAGTAGCTCTTGCTATGCAGGTGTTGTACATGTTCGCTATATTTACATCTAAATATTTCTTTCACCTTGGGATGATCCTAAATAGCACTGCATTTTTAAATTTGGTTTCTGCTTGTTTGAGATGCAGAAATGCAGTTTAATTTCATATTTTGACCTTGTATCCTGTAACTTCACTAATTATTAGTAATAGATTTTTTGATAAATTATTAGGGATTTCCTGCACAGACAATTATGTGGTCTGCAAATAGAGTTTTACTTCTTCCTCTCCAATCTTTAGACTGGTTAGAATTTAAACTACCATGCTGAAAAAAAAAAAGAAGAAGAAGAAGAAGAAAAAAAGCAAGCAAGCAAGCTATGTTTAATGGAGTTGTGACAACAGGCGTTACTGTCTTCTCAGTATTAAAGGAAACATTGTTTCTTTATTAAGTCTGATGTTAACTGTGGTTTTGGGGTTTTGCTTTTTTTTTTTTTTTTAAAGATTATTTATTTATTTATTTATTTAGAGACAAAAGAGTGTGTGAGAGAGAGCATGAGCCAGGGAGCAGCAGAGGGAAAAGCTGACTCCCCGCTAAGCAGGGAGCCTCACAGGGGGACTTCATCCCGGCACCTAGGGATCATGACCTAAGCCAAAGTCAGACATTGAACTGACTGAGTCACCCAGGTGCCCCGGGTTTTGTTATTGTTGTTGTTGTTATAACCTAAATGTGATCATGTGATTTTCCCTCTTTAACCTGTGGAAATGGTGGATAACACTGACTGACTTTCAAATATTGAATCAGCCTTGTATGCCTGGAACCAAACTCACTTGGACTTAGTGGGTCATATAATTATTTTTATACATTGTTTGATTTGGTTTTCTAATTATTTTTGAGGGTTTTTTGTTTGTTTGTTTTTGTTTTTTTACTTTTAAGTGTGTAAGAGATATAGTGTTCTCTAGTATTCTTTTTTTTGTAGGTGTTGTACTTGTCTGGTTTGGGCATAAAATCCTAAATTCATAAAATGAGTTGAAAAATGCTCCCTTCCTCTTGTAGTTTTAGGAAAAGTTTATATAAAATGGTTTAAATTCCTCTTTGAATATTTGGGAAAACTCTCCAGTAGCCATCTCAGGATAGAGATTACTTTACAGAAGGTTTTAATTACAAATATAAATTATTTAATCATATTAGACCATTTGGTTTATCTTTTCTTTTTGTGGTTGTTCGCAAAAGTTCGGTTGTTTGTTGTCTCAAGAAATTAATCCATTTCTTGGTGAATTCAAAGTGGAAAGTTTTTCATATTATTCCCTTATGATCCTTTTAATGACTGCAGGGGATTTCTTTTTTAACTCTCTATTTTATTCCATACATTTGAGATGTGTGCTTTCAGTGTTTTTATCTTTATCACTCTTACTAAAGACTTAACATTACTGTTTATTTTTTTCTAAAAACCAGATTTTACCTTGCTAATTTTTGCTAAAGTTACTGTTTTAAATTTCGTTGACCTGCATTCTAATCTTTACCTTTTTTTTTTTTTTTTTTTTTTTTTTTTTTTTTTTTTTTTTTTTTTTTTTTTTTTTTTTTTTTTTTTTTTTTTTTTTTTTTTTTTTTTTTTTTTTTTTTTTTTTTTTTTTTTTTTTTTTTTTTTTTTTTTTTTTTTTTTTTTTGCTTACTTTAGATTTATTTTGCTCCTTTTCTAGTTTCTTGAGGTAGGAACTTAGATTATTGATTTGAGATAGCCAGTCCTTCCTGATATAAGCATCTAGTGCTATAAATTTCACTCAGAACTGTTTTGTGTGTATGCAATAACTTTTGATGGTGTATTTTCATTTTCATTCAGTTTAGTGTATTTTTTTTTAATTTCCTTTGAGACTTTTTCTTAGAACTATGGAATGTTTATACTTTTGTTGTTTAATTTCTACATCTTTGAAGATTTTTCTCTTGTCATTAAATTTGTTAATGTTTGTTTTATAATCCAGAATATGATCTATCTTGATGGATTGTTCCACAGACACATGAAAAGACCTAATTTTGCTAGGTAGAGTGCTCTATAAAATCCATCTCATCTATTGATGGATCCTTAGACTTCCACCTTGTTTTAGCTATTCTGAATAATACTGCTGTGATCTTGGGTATACAAATATATCTTTGAGATTATTTTTTTCCATTTATTTGAGTATATCCCTAGAAGTGAATTGCTGGGTCATATGGTAATTCTATCTTCGATTATTTGAATAATCTCCATACTGCTTTCCATAGCAGCTCTACCATTTTACATTCATACCAACAATGTACAGATATTCAAATTGCTCCACATCCTCACCAACAACTGTTATTTTCTGTTTTATTTTGTATTATTTTTTTCTTTAATACCAGTCATCCTAACAAGTGTGAGGTTGTATCTCATTGTAGTTTTTATTTCCCTGGTTAGTGATGTTGAGTATCTTTCCATGGGTTTATTGTTCATTTGTATATCTTCTTTGAAGAAATGTGTTTTCAGTCTTTTTGCCCATCTTTAAATCAGGTTGTTTATTTGTTGTTTTAGTTCTCTGTGTATACTGGATATTAATCCCTTATTGGAAACATGATTTACGAGTACTTTCTCTCATTCTCTGGATAACCCTTTTACTCTTTGGTGAACAAAATAATTTAATTTTAATGAAGTCTAATTTGCCCATTTTGTTTCTTTGCTAAATATGCATTTGGGGTCATATCCAAGAAATCATTGCAAAATCCAGAGTTGTAAAGCTTTTGCCTTATGTTTTGTTCTCTCTGTTTTGTTATACTCTGTTAACTTTAAATAACTTTAAATAACTTGTTATTTCTCTCTTATGTTTTGTTATACTTTGAGGTCTTACACTGGGGTCTTTGATCTCTTTTGAGGTGTTTATGGTATTAAGAGAGGATCCAATTTCATTTTTTTGCATGTGAATATCCAGCTTTTTCAATACCATTTGTTGTCAAGACTGTTTCCCCATTGAATAATTTTGCCACTTTGTCAAAATCATTTCACCATGCATGTGAAGCTTTTTTTTTTTTTAAAGCTGATCTTCGTGTTCAGATTCCATTGGTCTACAGGTCTATCTGCCTTTCTGCCAGTACCACACAGATTCTTTTGATTGCCAAAGTTTTGTAGTTAAGTTTTGAAACCAGGACATTTGTGAATTTTTTGGCTTTGTTCTTTTTTTCAAAAATTTTTGACTATTTGGGATAGTCTGTGATCTCTGATTCTGTGAGCTTGGTTACATATATAGATTTTAGATTCCATGTAGGAGAGATCTTAAAGTATCTTTCTTTGTCGACTAACTTTACTTTGCATAATGCCTTCAAGGTCCATCTATATTATCACAAATGGGAATATATCATTCTTTCTTTATGGCCAAATAGTATTCCATTGTGTATATTTACCATATCTTTTTTATCCATTCATCCATCAATGGTTACTTAGGTTGTACCCTATCTTGGATATTATAAATAATTCTACAATGAAAATGTAGCTGCCTATTTTTTCAGTTTATTATTTTTATTTTCTTTGCATAAATAACCCAAGGTATATTATTGGGTTATATGGTAGTTCTATTTTTAATTTTTTGAGGAAATTCTATATTTTCCTTAATGACTGCACCAATTTACATTCCTACTCCCATGCAACACTGCATGGGAGTTCTCCTTTGTCCACATCCTTGTCAGCACTTGCTATTTTTTGTCTTTTTGATTCTAGCCATGGTAACAGATGTGAGATGGTCTCTCATTGTGGTTTTGATTTTCATTTCCCTAATGAATAATGAGGTTAACTATCATTCCATGTACCTTTTGGTAGTCCATATGTCTTCTTTGGAAAATGTCTATTAAGGTCCTCTGCCCATTTTAATTTTTTTTTTTTTTTTTTTTTGCTATTGAGTTGTGTACGTTCTTTATATATTTTGGATACTAGACCCCTACCAGAAACATGATTTGCAAAAATTTTCTCCCATTCAGTAGGTTGCCTTTTCATTTTGTTGATCATTTCCTTAGCTGTGGAGAAGCTTTATGGATTGATTTGGCCCCACTTGTTCATTTTTTTCTTTTGTTGTTTTTGTTTTAGTGTCAGATTAAAAAATCATCATCAACATCTATGTCAAAGAGCTTACTGATTATGTTTTCTTCTAGAATTTCTATAGTTACAGGTCTTATGTTCAAGACTTTAATCCTTTTTGAGTTAAATTTTGTGCATGGTATAAAAGAGTAGTTCATTTCATTAATTTGCATGTGACTGTTCAATATCCCCAACATCATTTATTGAAGAGACTCTGCCTTTCCTATTAAATATTCTTGGCTTCTTTGTCATAAATTTGTTGACTGTATGTATGTGGATTTATTTCTAGATTTTTTATTCTGTTCCATTGATATCTTTTTATGCCAATACCATACTGTTTTTAATTACTGTAGTTTTGCATAATTTGAAATCAGGGAATGTAATGGCTTTATGTTTTGTATTTCCTAGTGATTTGGTCTTAAGATTTTTGTTTCTAGGAGTTTGTCCATTTCATCTGAATTATTCCATTTTCTGACATATAATTGTTCATAATACTCTTTTGAAATATTTTTTAGTTTTATTGATTTGGCAATAATATCTCCACTTTTCATTTCTGATTTTATTAATTTGGGTCTTCTGTCGTTCCTTTTTTTTTTTCTTTTTCTTTTTCTAGTTCATGTGGCTAAAATTTTGTCAATTATTTTAATCCTCTCAAGGAATTTTTGGTTTCACTGATTTTCTCTACTGTTTTTTCTAATATCTATTTTTTAAAAGATTTTATTTATTTTAGAGGGAGAGTGTGTGTGCACGTGGTGGGAGGGGCAGAGGGGGAGAGAGAATCTCAAGTGGATTCACCACTGAGCATGAAGCCTGACAGAGTACCCAGTATCACAATCCTGAGATAATGACCTGCGCTGAAATCAATTGTCAGCACTTAACCGATTGAACCATGCAGGCACCCATCTAATATCTATTTTGATTGTTTTGGGTATAATCTTATTATTTCCTTACTTCTTCTAGCTTTGGGCTTAATTTGTCATTCTCCCTCCAATTCCTTAACTTGTCAAGTTAGGCTGTTGATTCTTCTTTTTCATGTAAGCATTTGCATCTATTGAGTTCCTCCTTAGCATTAAATTTCCTGGTCAGAGAATATACTTTGTATGATATCTATCTTTTCCAAATCTACTGAGACATACTTTGTGGCCCACCATATGGCCTATCCTGGAAGATTCCCCATGTGTACTTGAGAGAATGCACGTGCCATTGTTGTTTCAGTAGAGTGTCTTGCATATATCTCTTAGGTCTACTTAGTTACTGCGTTTGACTTGGCTCTCTCTGTACATTTTGAGTCCGGTTATCTATCCATTATTCATAGTGGAGTACTGAAGTCTCCAACTATTATTGTAGATCCATGTACTCCCTTCTGTCAATTTTTGCTTTATATATTTTGATTGTTACTAGATGCACAAATATTTATAATTATTTTATCTTCTTGATATATTACACCTTTTACTAATATACAATATGATCCTTTGTCTCTTATAAACTTTTTTGATTTAAAGTCTATTTTGTTTGATAATTGTGTGGTCACCATTGCACTCTTTTGGTTACTATTTGCATGGAGTAATTTTTTCCATTCTTATACTTTCAATTTCTTTGTGTCTTTTGGTCCAGGATGAATATCCAATAGATAACACATAGTTGAATTACAAGTTTTTATCCATTCTGCCAATCTCTGTCTTTTGATTTGATAGTTAAATCCATTTACATTTGAAGTAAGGAACTTATTTCTGTCATTTTTCTATTTGTTATCTATATCTAAAAGGTTTTTGTCCTTTATTTCCTACATTATTTCTTTTCTGTTTAGTTGATACTTTGTCGTGAAATGTTTAAATTCTTATTTCCTTTTATGTATATTCTATAGCTAATTTATTCATAGTTACCATGGGGATCATGTCTGACATTCTAAAATTATAACACTCTAATTTGAATTTACATTAAGCTAACTTCAATAACGTACAAAAACTCTGCTCCTTTACACATCTACCTGTATTGTTTTTGGATGTTGATGTCACAAAATTACATCTTTATACATTCTATGCCTCCCCAAACATAAACTAGTAATTCTTTTAAATGCATTAGTTTCTTATATTAGGTAGAAAACAAAACGTGGAGTTATAAACCAATGTTAAAACAATGCTAGCTTTTAGACTAATAATTTTTTAAAAAATATATTAGTCTTTTAAATCATGTAGAAAAAAAAAGTGGCATTATAATGTAGTTACAGTAATATTGACTTTTTAAAATTGCCAATGTATTGCCTTTCTTGAGAATTGTTTTTATAACCACAAATTATAATCTAATGTTCTTTCGTTTCACCCAGCAGGATTCCCTTGAGCATTATTGCAGAGCAGTTCTAATTGTAATGAACTCCCTCAGCTTTTATTTTAGAAGAATGTTTTAATTTCCCCCACACTGTTGAAGGGCAGTTTTGCCAAATACAGGAATCTTGGTTGACAGCTTTTTTGTTGTTGTTTTTGTTTTTCCAGATAGTACTTTGAATATGTTTCCTACTGCTTTCTGGCCTTTGAAGTTTCTGATGAGAAATCTGATAATGTAATTGAGAATCAATTGTATATTGTGTGCCAATTTTCTCTGTCTTTGACTTTTATTAATTTGACTAAAATGTGTCTTGCTGTGGGTCTCTTTGGGTTCATTTTGTTTGGAGTTCATTGAAATTTTTGGATGGGTGTGTTAATGTTCATGAAATTTAAGACATTTCAGCAATATTTCTCCAAATGTTCTCTTTATCCTTTTCTCTCTGTCTTTGCCATTTGAAACTTCTATTGCATGCATGCTTGTTTTCTAGGCGATGTCCCATAAGCCCCTTAGGCTCCGTTTACTTTTCTTCAACCTTCTTTTTTTTTCCTTTCCGAACCTCAGATTCAATAATTTCCATTGCCTTATCTATACAAGATTCTGAGGTTTTTTGTTTTTTGGTTTTTGTTTTGGCCTAGTCAAACCTGCTTGTGAATTTATTTATACTTTTCACTTCCAGGTCTTTTTTTGTTTGTTTCTTTTTAGGCTTTCTTATTATTAATATCTTCATTTTGTTTATACATAAACTTCCTGACTTCATTTTCTTCTTTAGTTCTTTGAACATCTCCAAATCAGTTATTTTAAGGTCTTTACCTAGTAGATCTGTCTGTAGGTCATTTTTCAGAAACAGTTTCAATGATTATTTTTTCCTTTTGTTGTTGTTGTTTTTTTTTAAGATTTTATTTATTTATTTGACAGACAGAGATCACAAGTAGGCAGAGAGGCAGGCAGAGAGAGAGGAAAGGAAGCAGGCTCCCCGCCGAGCAGGGAGCCTGATGCAGGGCTTGATTCCAGGGCTGAAGGCAGTGGCTTTAATCCACTGAGCCACCCAGGCACCCCTATTTTTTCTCTTTGAAAGGGCCACACTTTCCAGTTTCTTTGTATACCTTGTGATTGTGTATGTGTGTTTGTATGTGCATGTGCATGTTGTCGAACTGGATATTTGATTCTAATAATGGAATACTTGAAATCATATTGTCCTTCCCTGACTTTTCAATTCTTAAAATAACTTTTCCTTTAGTTTTTTTGTTTGTTTTTTGTTTCGTTTTGTTTACTTTTATAGGCAATTGCCGTGCCAAGTATTCGTCTCAGATGTAAACTTAAGTTCTTCTCAGGCTTTTTCTGAATCTTTGCCCTTTTCCTGGACATATACAGCTGCTTTCTGTCACTGTATATACATTTGCTTGTATATGTCCTGGCCTTTGAAGTCTGACTCCCAAAAGAGAAAAAGAGAAAATGAATATGGTGGTAAAGAGCACACAATCCCCTCATAAGTCACTTCCGCGGGAGGGGAAGGGAATTACCACACTGGGGGGAGATGTAACAACAATGGCCTCTTATCTCACAGTCTGCACCTCTGTGATCATAAGACATAATCAGTGATCAGAACATAAATCCCCAGTACTTGGAGGACAGGGTCATTTTTTTTCACTCTGGCTCCAGAAATCTTTGTGCAGGCTGCTCTAGGAACATGTGCACAGCTGCCTGACATTGGGCTGGGAATGAAAGATGCGCAGCTACTACTGTACTAAGAGCTAAAATTAACTACAATTTATTGTCCAAGTATTCCCCTGGAAGTTTCAGGCCTTCGAATAAAGTCCAAAACTCCCAAATTACATTAGACATATTCTGACAGTGCAATTGTTGTTCAGGTGAGGAAACAGATTCCCTGCACCTTACTATTCTGCCATCTTCCCAGGATCCTCTCCTTCCCCTTGCTTTTTCGAAAAGTATGTATGGTTGAACAATCTGGCATTTAATTTTCTTCTATTTTACCTTTATAAAAATTAAGTTATAATACACATCATTTTCAGATACTTAAATTTTCTCCATTTAACACTTTATTTCAAAGACTTAAACATATTCCCTTTGTGACACTCTGTTAACAGATGAAATAGCAGATGTCTCTTATACATTCATTTTACACTTTGAAGGACTAGCAAATTGTTTTCCAAATTGTTGCATTAATTCCAGGGGATAGAGATGCATTTCTGTGGCTGCAGTGAAGGACATTGACTATGACTTTTGATTTTTGCAATAATTGTATATAGGTTTATTTTGTCCTGACAGCGATAGAAACAAAGGACAGAAAGACACCTGATAATTCACAGACTCATGCTATTGTAGATGTCTACAAAGCATGTTCTCTGAATACAATAAGAAAATGCATATATAATCATTGCTTAAGCATTTCAATGTAAGTGAGTTAGAGAAAATGAGATTCATGAAAGTATCTATTAAATGTACAATTGTATGCATTTTTTTTCTTTTCTGTGGTCATATTACTTAGTGTTTGGTGCATAACAAACTTTCCAAAATTTTAGTAACTTGAAAAAATAAGTAGTTATTATTGCTTATGTGACTATGGGTCAGCTAAGAATCTCTAGCTTTGGCTCTTGCATGCTCCTCTGGTTGACTGAGAGTCAGATAAGCACTTTTGGTGTCTTCTCAAATGTCCAGGGCCTCACATGGGACAATTAGTCTCTCTATGTGAACTCTCATCATTCAGCGGGCTCTTCTGGGGTTGTTCTTTCCACTGGAAAAGTTCTGAGAGAAAGTAGAAATATGCAAAGCTTCTTGAGCCCTGATTCCAGTACTAGCATATGTTTCCTTTTGTGGAAACTACTGATCAAGCCCAGCATAGATTTAAGTGGTAAGAAACTAGTCACTCTTACTGGGAGATGCTGTGGGCCAGTTGCAAAGGATCAGAGTAGTGGGAAAAGTTAAGAATTATGACCCTTTTAAAATCTCTGTCATGGTTTTAAAAGATTGATTTTTCCCTGTCTCTATTATCCTAAACGGATTGACAAATCAGCTCATTGCCTTAGCACAATAATCTCATAAAATGTATTTTAAAATGCAAGCCGAGAAAACATCACTGAGTCACTTATTATGTTTTTGTAAATAATTATGAAAATAATTAATTAAAATTTATTTTGCCATTCTTAAAGCAAAACCTAAATTCCCATTAATAATATTCCTATGCTCTGTAGTGTGGAATGCTTGCTACTAGCCTGCAACTTGAACATACATCCTGACCCCTGTGATTATAGCACACTGTACTATGCATGTTCTTAACTACTGCTGGCAAGTTTAATTTGAGGTTGTCATTCTATTACAACATGCTTTATATTATAACAAAAGACTCACGTTTGGAGGACACAAAATGTTTTTTCTTAGGTATAACAGGGTTCTGGAGTAAGGAAAGCTTACTGCAATTCTGCTGACAGAATTGGATTTTTTTTTGCTTTGTTCTGTTTTGTTTTTTCTCTTTGTAACATCAAAGCTGATAGAATTTTTCAAATAGTGACAAACATTCCATTTTAAAAGCTCTGACTTGTGAAGTTTTTATTGTTCATAAAATTGAAAAAAAGTTGTTTTGAAAACATATCAAAATTTACTCGCCAGTTGAATAATGATGCTTTGTCTTACAAGTATATGAAGAAACCCTATGTTGAAACCCAAGTAGAATTTGGATAATATTGTGCCTCATTAACTAATGATTGTTTAAAATGTCTATATAGATGAATAATGTTCCAAAATACTTTAGATTTCATTTATTTAATTTTCTTTTTTTAACTTTTCAACACTTGTGAATTTGTTTTCTTCAGTGGTATTTGTGGTACAGTGTTTTCAGTGCATAACAATTTATGAAAATCCTGTATAGGGCATACAGGCAATATGATTAAATCTGTATTAAATGACATACCTTGAATAACTAAAGTAAGAATGTTTTTAAAGTCATAAGTATTCTCTTACATTTCTCATTTTAAAAATTTCTATTAAATTCCTAAAACAAAAATTGAGTTGGATTTCTGGTTCTAAAGAAACTGGAGTAGGGTAAGTTTTGTCTGTTTCTTATACTTAAGTACAGCTTAAGATCCTAGACATCCTATGTAAAACATGTGTACTATGACCTGGAAGGCAGAGATAGAAAGACAGACCAGTCAGTGAACTTAGAACCTGAGGAAGGACATGGTAACAAGGTCTCCAGGATTTCTTTTTTGTCTTGTTATTTCCCAGGTGGCAGAAACTCTGAATCCCTCATTTCTTGGATTTTCTTAAGCAGTAAATTATTCTACTTAGACTTCTTTAAGTATTGACATTAGCATTAGCAAATTCAGAGTTTTTTTGGTTACTTGATTATTGTTTGGTTTTTAGTTTTTATTTGGCTTCTTTGTTTCACTCGTGATGTTACATTAAAGTCTCTGTGGAGCCCGCAACTACTGCTAAAAAAATAAAAATTTAAGAAAAAAAATTAAAAAAAAAAGGGAGAGATCACAACTAACACCAAGGAAGTAAAAAAAAAAAAAAAGTAAACATCACTGGGTGGTTGTGGAATTAAAAATGGTGAGTATGTGAACAAATGACATAAACTGAGATGTCTAGCCATCGGGTTTCTTTTCCCTTTTTCACTTGTCCTTGCTACTGATTGCCCCTGGGGATGTAAGAATGGTTGCTTATGGCAGTGTAGTGCTAATACCTGTTCCCATCTATAATTATAGAAACCAGGTGTGGAGCTGCCAGAGTGATGACAGCACATTTTTCTCTAAGAAATGTTCCTACTCTTACACCTCAATAGGGACCTATGGAACATGTTTTATTTGTTTTTAATTGGAGAGATTTGATGTATATTTATAATTTCTGAACTAAAATCCATGGAATTCATCTATAGGGAAAGAGAAATGCAGAAAATGGGATAGGGTTAAGTAATTAGTTCATGGAAAACAAATAAAGAAACAATAAAGGCTTAAATTGTACATACCTTGAGATACTGTGTGGAGAATTGTACTGCAATTGATATTATTCTCACTTAATACATAATTCTGAATCATCAAATTTATGAATTAAGAAAAATAACCCTAGTCATAGGCAGGGTTTCCCAAGGCTGCAGTCATGTATCAGCTGGGGTATGTTCTGTTCCTGAGCTCAAGGTCTTTTTCCAAGTCCTGATAAGTAATTGGAAGAATCCAGTTTTTTGTATTTATAGGACTAATTTCCTTATTTTTATGTTGCATCAGCTGGTGGCTTCTCTGACCTCCTACAGGCAGCCTTCTGAAGGTCTTAGGTACCTTCAGTTACTTTAGGTACCTTAGGTATCCTTAGGTACCTAAGGACAAGGTATAGGCATAGGGGTTAGGGTTCCCCTAACAAGACAGCTTACTTCTTCAAAGGAGGAAAATCTTTCGCAGTTTGAGTCTCTGACCCTTTGTAAGACTCCCCTCCTTTGGCCAACTCTGGCTACCGCAAGGTAATTTCCCTCAAATTGGTTGACTCAAAATTAACTGATTTGGGAAATTATGGCTACAAAATCCCTTTGCATTTGTCATCTAATGGAAACCCATCACAGAAGTGAAATATATCATAGTCACAAGCTCAACCCACAATCACGAGATCATGGGGAAGGGATCATACAGGGTATATACTAAGGCATGGGAATCTAGGAGCCAGTCCAGAATTATTCCTACCATAGTCCAGAAGCTTATATTCTAGTTTTGGGTTCTCAACATGACTAAGGTTCAGATTTCTCTATGGAGTTTTTAAAAAAAGTCATATATTAAATATTCATAGGCCTCTGTATAAATCTGATTTGGATATATCTGTTGAATCAGATATATATCTTTAACAAGCTATGCAAGCAGTTTCTATGCAGCCAGCTGTATGCCTCTGGAACTTCTCCCAATAACCACTGCTCTATTAAATATAACATTTCACCTGCCTATCATTTTAATAAAGTGTTAGAGCATTTTGAAAACTACGATTGAGTTCATGGGAGGACAAATAACATAAATGGGATCATTAAAAATGAAGTGCAAAGGCAGAAACATCATTCTAGCCTTTGGAAATTGCAATCTGTTGCCAGGCCTTGATGTGTAGAGGCTATCCCCCTATCCCTCAGTATAAAACTCAGTTAATAGCTATGTCTCATTAAAAATAATGGCAACAAATCAATAGACTACTCCTCAGAAGGAGTGC
Source organism: Mellivora capensis (assembly GCA_004024625.1). Taxonomy (NCBI): domain Eukaryota; kingdom Metazoa; phylum Chordata; class Mammalia; order Carnivora; family Mustelidae; genus Mellivora; species Mellivora capensis. Next base: position 67,612 of record PISX010001197.1, read on the forward strand.
TTTTAAATAATATTGATAATTTAAGCTTGGAATCTAATTCTAAAGGCTGTGGTATTGGCAGCTTATATCTAAATGCTGACTATTGGCAGATAAAGTTTTGGCAAGATTACCAAATATGCTTTTGTATTTTTTTTTATAAGCCAATTTCCCCAAAATGTGTTCTGCAGAAATCAATCTTATGACAGTAGTCATTTAGGAAATACCATCATGTTATTTTTCCCCTTGGTGGTTCACAAGGTTTTGAGTTACTCCTAGAAATTCACAAAGAAATGTGTTAAAAATGTGTATGATATAAACATAAATGGGCTGCATGTCTTCCTTATGGATAAAGTGAATAAATTTCAGTGTATAGATTTTATTGCTTCTATTTTGAATGCTCATAGGACTTTTACTTTTGCTTTTTGCATCTAGACTATTCCCCAGAATGTTGAGATTGCCAGAGAAGTGACCTCTGAAAAAGGAAAATATTGCTCTACCTAAATTCAAGTAAGACCATTACTTTTCAAAAAGTCGTTGTGAGTAAATTAATGAAAAAAAATTCATTTTTCTACTTTTCTATTACAAGTTTTTTTCTTCAATATTAAGCTGTATGAAGCCACTTTGCTCTAGAACAATATCATTTTTTTTTTTAATTTCCTTGTTTGGGAAGGGGAGCAACACTCTGAACATAGGTCAAGACTGCATTTGAACATATCCTTCCACCATATTTACTTAAACAACTGTATTAAATGTATGTTGTTCCTTTAATGAGTATTCAGAGGAAAGAGCAATATAAATTAGGTTTTCTTTCTTTCTTTTTTTTTTTTTTAAAGATTTTATTTATTTGACAGACAGAGATCACAAGTAGCCAGGGAGAGAGAGAGAGAGAGGGAGGAGGAAGCAGGTTCCCTTCCGAGCAGAGAGCCTGATGTGGAGCTCGATCCTAGGATCCTGGGATCATGACCCGAGATGAAGGCAGAGGCTTTAACCCACTGAGCCACCCAGGTGCCCCTAAATTAGGTTTTCTAAAGCTTACTTTATTAGGTGAGGGGTCCATGACTCCTAATCAGGATGAGAACTTGTGTCACGTACTTTTGTGAACTCTGCAGTCCCAGAGAAAGGATAGATATGTGACCATACAAGGGGGCAGTGGAGGCGGGAGGCTTGGCTAAATGTTCTAAAATGCTTCACAGCCCTAGGGCCTAGAGAACTATCATGTTCTCTGTTGTTTAGTCAGAACAAAGGGTGAGAAAGGGTAATGAAAATTAGTAAAGTAAATCAAATTGCTTTCAGAAAGGGAGCTTGAATCAGTAGAGGCAAAGCAGGTGGAAGATGAGACTACGTCTCTGAGTTTGGTGCTCGGACAAATATTACTTTTAGAAGGATTCACACTCTATTTGCTTGGAAGAGCAGAACCTGGTCACTAAAGTTTAGGACTGAAGTAACTCATTTTATTTTCCTAATAAATCTTCACAGCATTTTTGAGTTCTAATTTCCTGTCATGCAAGGACTGATATTATGGTCTTAGTGAGAATCATGAAACTCATTGTCATCTATTATGTTTAAAGGAACTTTAACGCTTAAAAGTGTGTTGTGCATATATTGTTGCATTAAATTATATTTAAATGTAATGTTAAAATGCCAGGAATTCTTGAGTATATACCTGTGCATTATGAAAATCATAGAGTTCTAGGACTAAAGGCATCCACACAGATAACCTATTAGAGGATTTCCCGGACTGGGTTCTCGAGGAGTATGGCAAGCAAGGTTCAGAGTCACTTAGGATGATAAACAACTAGATCTAAAGTTGTTCTGGTTACTCAATATCTAAATTATTTAATAATAAATATTTAGAATGGAACCCATGTAATGCTATATTAATCATAGTAGCACTCAGATAGAGATAGATTGCTAATAGATTCATTCTTCTTTCCTCACTGAATCCTGATCCCTAACCACCTGAATGCAGGTAGTTTTTAGCTTCATGTTAAAACACAAATAATTCTTGGGGGGCCTGGGTGGTTCAGTGGGTTAAAAAGCCTCTGCCTTCGGTTCAGATCATGATCCCAGGACCCTGAGATCAAGCCCCACATCGGGCTCTCTGCTTAGTGGGGAGCCTGCTTCCCCCACCCACCTGCCCTCCTCTCTGCCTACTTGTGATCTCTGTCTGTCAAATAAATAAATAAAATCTTAAAAAAACCACAAATCATTTTCATCATTTGAATACACTTAGAAAATTCTAAAGCACTTTTTCCAAGGAATCAAAAGGAATACATCCCAGTGCATCAGAAAATTGTATCCAAGGTTTTCCACTGATTTTTCATCACTATACTGTTTTCATAGTTGGACCTGTCCAAAACAATATCAGAGAGAAGCCCAAAAGACAGAAGAGAGGGGTTAAAAAAAAAGAAATTATTGAAACAGGAATGGGTGTTGTAGATCCTTGGTTTCTCAACCTCTGCCTTTCCTTACCTCTGAATCCATTCCTCATTCCCCTAAACCCTACAAACCTGACAGACATTAATGTTTCCTGGAAGCCTGTGATTTTTTGGCTTCCCAGTCCTTTGTTTTGAAGCCCGTGTAGAAGCACTAACTTAAACAGAGATAGAGAGTGGAACATAGAAGTGAGATTTGCCAGAATTACACTGTGTTAGCCAGAAATGGAAAAATGATTACCGTGCAAGAGGAATCATTCATTACTAACTTAGCTTTCCCAGTGTCAGGTGTTGCCGTCTGTGCTTTCACTTCACCATTGTGCAAAGCTCACTCTACATGATTTCAAAGTATCATACACTGTCAATGCTGTTTGCAACCCAGAGAGGTACATATAAATGAAAATAGGGAGAGGGGCAGTCATAAGAAGAGTAATGGAAATTCATTTGAGGATGGCTAGTCTCATCCTTAAAACACCCCACAAAGAATAGTTAATATTTTATTTAAAAAATATCTCCAGATGCATTTCAAACCTCTCTGTATTGTCTTTGGTATGTATCTTTGCCTCCCATATTCGTTTGTTTTAGTTTAACATACTTATTGATAAGCAACATGTCTGAATTGATAATGCTTTTTTTTATAATGCTTTTTTTTTGAAGATTTTTTAAAATTTATTTGACAGAAAAATAGAGAAAGAGAGTTACCATGAGTGGGGGGAGTGGCAGGCAGAGGGAGAAGCACACTCCCACTGAGCAGGGAGCCAGATGTGAGGCCTTGATCCCAAGACCCCAGGATCACTACTTGAGCTGAAGGCAAATGCCCAACAGACTGAGCCCCCCCAGGTGCCTCTGAATTGATACTGTTTTGAGACAGGTTGAGTAAAGAAGAGAAGTACTAGACATGGTCTAATAACACATAGCCTACCCACATTGCCTATTTTCTGATACTTGGCGCATACAAAATATGTCAGAACAACATGTCTTGGCATATACTATACTGGGTTCCTTTTCCTTTTAGGAATTTTACTTGTGCTTCTAATGTTTTATTCATGCTTATTGTTAAACTGGCTTCATGTTCGAATGGAAAATAGCCCCATGAGCAGGAGCAAACTAGATGTCCGCTGGGTGAGCAGGTATCCTGGTCTGCTCACCTCTCCCTACTTTCCGCTGGCTGCCATCTTTCCTTGGCTAAAGGGATTTTCCTGGGCTTTTTCTATTGCCAGAACAAGATTACTGTAATATAAATACTTAATATTTGGATGTGTAGAGTTTTTTCTGTTACTGCTTCTCTATGCTTTGAGGATATTTGCAGCATCTGACATTGTACTTGGATTGGTCTTCCTGTGGTCTGTTCCCTAGTGTTACCACTGCCTCTACTAGGGGGGTGCAACTTCTATAGACCCATTTGCCACCAGGATTGTTATTCAGATCCCCAATCCTTTCAGGCGTGCTTGTGAGTTTAGTCATTGGCTTCAATGGTGAAACATCTCCATTTTTGGTTTTGCTGGCTCTGTTTGTCCCGGGTAAAGCAACACAATTATCAAACACAAAGAAGCTTAGCCTTGAGCACAAAACTGACTTTACATTCGAGGCAACTTTCTCAATGTTTTCTGACTGAGCTTCACTCCCCATCTACCTTGTTTAGAGGAATATGACTGAGTAAGTTGCTTGTGGGAGTTGTAGCTCCTGGTCAAGACACAAACAGTGGTACAAAGAACAATACTGTTCCCTGCTGACTTGTGTTTTAGTTTTTGCTTATTGTCTGTTTTCATGAGAGTTTGAGGAGAAAATTATAGTTACTCATTGTGACCCCAGGAGGTACCGTCATGACAAGGTGTATAGGGTCCCAATAAATATTTCAAAAAAAGTAATAGAGTGATGAAAATATTTTTGGAGCTGTAGTCTGTGCATTTAACTTATTCATTTTAGAGGGAGAGTGTGTGCAAGTCGGGGGAGGAGCAGGGGGAGAGAGAAAAAATCTTAAGCAGACTCCCTGTTGAGCACAAAGCCCACTGTGGGACTCTATCTCATGACCCTGAGATCATGACCTGTGCTAAAATCAGGAGTTGGCCACTTAACTGACTGAGCCACCCAGGTGCCCCTGCATTCTATGCATGGTAGACATTCTCTCATAGTTGAAAAAAGAATGGCTAAATTAAAATATATTATATATATGTAATTAATATAAAATACATACATATATATATGTGTATGTGTGTGTGTATATATATATATATATTACTCTGATTCCTCTGATTCCTCTCCTTTCTATTTCCTAGTCAGTGTGTGTAGATTTCTGGTAGCTCTTGGTATTGCTTTCTATCATGGGCAGATTAATGTAGGTTGCTTTAATCTTGATAATTCCATTCCGTCTCCCTCTGTTCTGGAGTATTCTCAGTGAAGAGAAGCAAGGATAATTCTGGCTGGATGAAGACTGTTGGCAGCCTCTCAAGGCTCAAAGTATATTCACATGTCTGTGTCTGGCTGGGAAGAAGATTCACAAAGTCTTCAGGTTAACATCAGATACTTTGGTGATAAAGGAAACAACAAAAGCTCTAAAGAAATCTCATAAATATTATCCCTTTAAATGTTGGGCATTGTATCAAAGCTACAGAGCAGAACTGGAGAAATGCTGGAGCATGGCAACTAAAATGACGCTCAGAGATACTGGTTGTGCCCAGCAGAAGTACCAGGGGTTATAGGTTCACTAGGCAAACATGGATCAATGAAACGGGATCAGGGATGACTTTGTGGGAGGGAGAAGTATGTACTCAGAGAAGGCCTTGCACACAGAAGAGCCCTACTTTTTTTTTTAATTAATATTTTATTTATTTGACAGACAGAGATCACAAGTAGGCAGAGGGACAGGCAGAGAGAGAGGAGGAAGCATGCTCCCTGCGGAGCAGAGAGCCCGATGTGGGGCTCAATCCCAGGACCCTGGGATCATGACCTGAGCCGAAGGCAGAGGCTTTAACCCACTGAGCCACCCAGGCGCCCTGAAGAGCCCTACTTTTGATCTGATTTACATTGAATTCTCAAGATCTATAGGTTTTTTCAAAAACACAGTGTCATGTACCTATTGGTAGAGTACCATACAGAGGAGTTTCACGACACAACAATATTCCCTGTGCTTGGCCTGTTTAGCCCTCCTGTTTTCCTTCTGAACTCCTAGAAATGTTTTGTTTTGTTTTAAATTGTCTCTAGAATTTTGCCTTTTCCCAGATGTCATGTAACAGGAATCATACAGTATGTAGCCTTTTCAGCCTGGCTTCTTTCACTTAACAATATTTATTTAAGGGTCAATGTGTGTGTGTGTGTGTGTGTGTGTGTGTGTGTGACTTCCTCGGAACTTTCTTTTTATCTGAACAGTATATCATTCTATAGAGGTCCCACAGTTTGTTTTTCATTTACCTACTGAAGGAAATTATGAAAAAATCCTCTATAAACCTTCCTGTGAAGGTTTAACATGTTCTTGAATCAGTTGGCTGAATATCTAGTAATGCAACTGCTGTTTCATATGGTAAGACTACAGATAGTCTTGTAAAAACCTATAAAACTCTTACCATTTAGCATTTCTACCAGCAATGAAGAGCTCCTGTTGCTCCACATCCTTCCCAGCAAATAATATTATGAGTTTTAAAATTTCATTTTTAAAAAAATTAACTTTTATAGTATCTTTTTAAAAATGAGGAACCAAGGCTTTAATTTAAAAATATACTCTTAGAGTAAGTAGAGACAACTTTTTCCCAAAACAACAAATTTATTAACACAATATCCAGCAAATACACATCATGAATATATTTTGTGGGAGACATATACATTAAAGAATTAATAACACAAACAAAGTACTTACAAATTCAAAATTAATTAAAGACCTAAATGTGAGACTTGAAACCATAAAAATCCTAGAGGAGTACACAGGCAGTAACCTCTTTGGCATTAGCCGGAGCAACTTCTTTCTAGGTATGTCTCCTGAGGCAAGGGAAACAAAAGCAAAAATAAACCATTGGGACCTCACTAAATTAAAAAGGTTCTGCACAGTGAAGGCAGCAGTCAACAAAGTAAAAGGCAACCAATGGAATGGGAGAAGATATTTGCAAATGACATACCTGATAAAGGGTTAATATCCAAAATATATAAAGAACTTATAAAGCTCAACACTCAAAAAACCAAAGAAGATAGACACATGAAATGATGTTCAACATCACTGATCTTTAGGGAAATACAAATCAAAATTAAAATGAGGTATCTCATCACATCTGTCAGAGTGGCTAAAATCAACAACACAAAAAACAATAGGTGTTGGCAAGGATGTGAAGAAGGGGGAACTCTCTGACACTGTTGGTGGAAATGCAAACTGGTGCAGCCACTCTGGAAAACAGTATGGAGGGTCCTCAGAAAGTTGAAAATAGAAGTACCCTATCACCCAGCAATTATACTACCAGGTATTTACCCAAAGAATACAAAAATATTAATTCAAAGGGATACACCAATGTTTATAGCAGCATTATCTATAATAGCCAAGGTATGAAGACACCCCAAGTGTCCATCTACTGACAAATAGAGAAAGAAGAAATCATATACATATATACATATAATGGCACATAGCCATAAAAGAGAACGGAATCCTGCCATTTGCAATGACATGGCTGGAGCTAGAGAGTATTATGCTAAAGGAAATAAGTTACAGAAAGAGAAGTACTGTGTAATTTCACTCATATGTGTAAGTTAAACAAATGAATAAAGGGAAAATAAAAAGAGAAGTGGAAGCAAACCAAGAAACAGACTCTTAATGATAGAGAGCAACCTGAGGGTTACCAGAGGGAAGGTGTGCTGGGGGATGGGTTAAATAGGATTAAGGAGCACACTTGTGATGAGCAGTGGGTGTTGTATGCAAGTGTTGAATTACTAAATCATACACCAAAAACTAATATTACATTGTGTGTTAACTAACTGGAATGTATATAAAAACTTAAAAAAAGAAACTAAAAAATAAGAAATCTATGTATCTCAAACAGAAAAAAAAAGTAGCTATAATTAGTTGGAAATTCTATGAAGGAAAGGCTAAGTAGCTAGGGGAGAAACCAAAGGAGATTTCTTCTTTCCCTTCCCCTTCTTGCCTCTCCTCCCCGTTTTCCTCCTCCTTCTCCCTCTCCCTTTCCAACCCCCAACTCAGAACCATAAGGCTATTTTAGGGGGTTGCCTAACATTTAAGTATTGAAATCAACAAATTTGGAAAAGGCAATTAGAAACAACACAAATTAATGCATGAACGAACAGATACAATATGAAGCGTCTTTATCAAATCATATATATTTATCAAATCATATATATTTATCAAGTCATATAGTATATATACTATATACACTTAGTCAGTTCTTAGTCTAACAACTTCCTCCACCTCTCAGAGAAATTAGTCATATAATGAATTGGACATTTCTTACTCCTGAATATCAGTTATTCATAACATTTGCAACCATCCATTCTTCCTGTCTTTTCACCCATTTTCTGATGATTATTTTTGCTCTTCCTATCTTGATCTATTTTTGCTTTATTCTTAAATCTCATTTTTCTTCAGTGCTGTTAACTTTGTATGTACTAATTCTTTACAGGAATGGCCTTTATTCTAGTAAAAGCTTTTTCATCATATAAGAACCAGACACAGTTCCCATCACCTTCCTCAAATTTTGCAGGGGACCCAATCCTAATTAATTATTTTTTTTCCTATACATACATGAAGACATTTTAGATTATTTTTTTTGCCTGTTTCCCCTACCAAATTGTGAAGTCCCAAAGAGAAAGGATTGGATTTACTTTATTACTAATACTTGTTCAATCCTGTTAATTTCATCCAGCCTGTCAGAACCAGGACTCTCCAGTCTCTGTTGGTGGAAACTGCCCTGGGCATGATTTCCAATTAACTAACTCTGGCTCGGATTCCATGTCCCTATACATCTTCCAGTCTCCAAACTCATTTTTCTGTACCTTGCACCCCTCAAATACTGCATCTGGCTGTTTGGACTTGATCTTTGTATTTGATTTTCCTAATAGACTTTAACATAAATGTGACCTCTGGTTCTGTTAATTATCTTGATATAATTCCAGCATTCTTGCCTTTGCACAAACTAAAGCTCCAGGAACAACCATTTGGCTAGCAGTTTCATTGTTCCACCTCCATAAACAGGCAGAGAGGGAGGCTCAGGAGAATTCAGAAGGTGCTATTTGCACACTGTACATTCTCATTATGTTTTAACTGAATCGAGTTGAACTGGTATTTACAGCATTCGTTGATTCAACAAGTTAACATTTTGAGTAATTTAAGGATGAAAATAACACAAGTACAATGGATAATGGTTAACAGGTTTTTAATTTCTTTTAAACTATTATGATTGCTAGTATGAGTATAAAAGTGCTTTAAGGTGAAAAAATGCAAAATTCCATCTGTAAGATTTCTTAGTGATGGGTATATAAAAAATGAGATGATTTTGAATTATATTACGTTTTAGTCTTTCAGAAGTCCTCTTTGGATGTTTCCACTTACTATATTTTGAATAACACTGGAGGAAAACCAACAGTTTGAGAAGAGGCCAGTTGGCCAGATGAAGAAACAACAGTTCTCCTGAAATGAATGTCATGACACAATACAAGAATTATTATGCTATTTAAAAACCGAGCCAGATTTTCAAAATTACCCTACACCTGTGTGTCACAATATATAATTCCTGAACTCAGTGGAGCAAAGGGGTAACAGCTGATTAAGAACATAAGATTGTTTTCTAAAGTTAGATCAAAACTAACCTTTTATCTTAAAAAAGAATGATATTTACAAAGTGAGAATCCTTTGTAAGCTTTCTCAACTGTGGCCTAAATTCTTATGTATTGAAGAGACAGAGAGAAATGAATGTATAATAATAACTTGTCATTTGTATGGTATTTCACATCTTTCATTTTCTGTTTTGTTTTGTTTTTTAAATTTCAATGCAGCATTCAGCTTTTGATATATGGATGGTAGATTCTATTATTGCCAGTTGCATTTCCCCTAATTTATACATTGCTATAATGGCAGATCAAGAATTGTCTCTTTGGGATTCAAGTCGACTGATCCAATATCTTTTTCACTACATGGCCCAACTAAATTTATTAGTTTGTGGTATGAAGAATCTAAGGAATGAGTCCTCAGTTAATAATTAATGAAGATGACGTGAAGAGAAAGTAAATAAAATATGGATAGATGTTACTAAATGCAAATTATTTTATGATTATGTCTACTGATGAACCAATGTATTAGTGATAAAAATAGCCCTAACCATAACAAGAAGCATTTTTCAAGAAAATAAAATACTTTGGAGAGTGTGTGTGTGTGTGTGTGTGTCTGTGTCTTTGTACCAGACATCTCTTAAGAATGACTTCACATTCTCTCTCTCTCTCTCTCTCTCTCACACACACACACACACACGCACATACACACACCTCTTTGGGTCACTTATTCCAATTTTATCACTCCCACAGTGGTCAGGCCTACCTGGATTTGAAATACTTTATGCAGGCCCAAGTCACCAGTTCCTCATCTTATTTCTGCATCTCATACCTATCAGCTATTTTCTCTTTCCTGGAAAGTACTATAAATATTCCTTTTACCTTCTTGCTCTGATTCAAACCTGGAGGTCTCCTGTGGATGAGACTTTCTATCCAGAAACCCTTCTCAGTTGTGGTTGCCTCTGGTACAACTCAAGAACCACTAGACCTGGAGGTGGGCATGTGTTCTCCATTGCACCTCTTTGCTTACTGCATATGGAATTTGTCTCCTCTTTCTATTCTCATAAACTGCTGCTCCTCTACGGTGCATTCCATCAGATGTTTTGGCTCATCTGTAGGATGGCATCATCTACAAAAACACGGACCCTTGCTCATTTCCTGAAGATATTAGCCTCTGCCTAACGGTGTTTTTCTACCCTACTTATGGAGTTTCTGTGCTTCAGTATTTATGTAGAAGTTTCAAAACTCAGTTTTCAGTTTTCACTTCTTCCCTTTCAGTTGTTTTTCCCTTCTTACACAACCATCCATTCCTGTTAATTTCTTAAACTACATTATTGCCTTTTACTGAACTATCTTCAAAGTCTGTTTTTGGACTCTTTATAGTTCCCTTACTTCAGTTAGTCCACATCGCTGTTTATTGAGGACTTCTAATCCATCAATGTTCTACCCTTATCACCATCTATAACCAGTTATGTCTTCATACTCTTTAATATAACTTAGATTCCATAGTGTGTCAGTATAATTTCTATCATACATTTTTTTGCCTTTCTTTCCTTTTCTAATAATTACCTGGAAAAACCTTAACCAAGGTTAAAACATGTTTCTATCTGCTTGCCCAAGTAGCAGAATAGACTTAAGGAAAACACAATTTTGCTGATAAGTCGACTTTTAATTTTGATCCCAAACCTCAGTCAGGTCATAACAATTACTTGTTAGTAATCATTTGTCTTAGCTGGCTATTTATTTCTTCATTCTCTCCAAAATTTTCAGCAAACCTCCCCATCCATCATTTATATCTAATAATCTTGCTTTTACTTTACTCTAATAGAAACAATAAGAAACAAATCACTTTTGTCTGTGTATGAGAAAATCTACCAAACTACCTGCATTCTTACCCATATTTCTCTTGTTACTGTGGTTGGAATGTATATGCTCCTATCTTAGGCAAAACCTCTTCACTTTTACATTAGATTCCATCTTTCTTCACCCCACTTAAGGGCTTTCCTCCTGAAATTGCATCTTATCTATCCAAGTTTCACCAATTTGTTGATGTCGGTTCTATTTCTTTATTTCCATCAGAATACAAACCTGGCTATATCTTAAAACTAAGAATAAAATCCTTCCTTTGATCCCACTTATCCCTCTAGCACAGTCTGAAATTTCTGTTTTTCTCAATGTTAGACTTATTGAAGTAACTGTGAATATTCCATGTTTCCAAATAGTTAAATCTTAGTCATTCCTGAAACTGTTGTTCACTTATTCATTACTAAAACACCATTCCATGGATACCCTTCTTTTTGAGGTGACCAGTGATTGTATAAAATATGTTTCTGCCCCTTTTCTCTCTATTTAAAATATCCTCCTTCACATCCTATTAATTCAATACCATTTACATTGCTTTTAAAAGTTGTTTAAACAATACACATTGGAATTCCAAAGTAAAAGGAGAAAATGGCTATGGTTGCTTTATTATTTGACATTTTGAAAAAAAGTTAAAATGCTCCTTTAAGTATCCTTTTCATGTAATTTATAAATCATCTTTTTCATTGCAGTTATTTATTCTCATGAGGCTCTAAATTTTTACCAATGTTTTAAAATTATGATTGTTCATTTTTAGCAAAACAAAGAACAATTTGAATTTTTTTCTCAATTGGATAGTTTGTAACATTAATTTCTCTGATGATGATGAATTCCTTTCATAAAGGGATGAAGTTCTAGAGTATGCTTAGAAAATATTTGCAGGTTGGTGTGACTAGGTGGCTCAGCTGTTTAAGTGACCAACTCTTGGTTTTGGCTTCAGTCATGATCTCAGGGTTATGAGCCGAACCCAACTTAGGCTCCATACTTGGTGGTGAGTCTGCTTGAGATTCTTTCCCTTTGTCCCTCCCCTGCTTGTGCTCTCTTTCTCTGTGTCTCTTAAATGAATAAATAAAATCTTAAGGAAATATTTGCACACTGTGTTAAAAGTTATACCTCTAAACCTAGACTTCAGAGGTTAAAAGTTGATTCCATCATTCACCAGCTGTGAGTCTTTTGACAATTTCTTAAACCCTCAGTCTTAGTTCCCACATAGATAAGTGCAATAGAAAGATTAAATGGATGATACATGTGAAGTGCTTAATATAATATCTATCAAATAATAAGTAAATAATATTAGTAAATAAATTGTAAATGCTAAATCTTTATTTCATTTTAAAGTTTATAAATAATTTTTTTCCAAGTGCCATATTTAACATTTTATTTAATTTTTGCACAGGCCTTGTTAGGAGATGATATTCTTTGGCTCATTTTATAGCTGATAAAAAATAAGAAACATCAAATTGTATAAAGCCATTTTGGTATAAACTCAGAATGTAATTGTTTCACAGAATTAACAAGTTTAGATCATTTAACACACTTCTTTTGCAATGAAATGAGCTCTATGGTCAAAAGCAATGCTGAATAAATACCACGATGTTTGAGAAGGCATTTTATAAGTTCATGAATGGTAATTTGACAGAAGTGTCAGGGAAGGTAAATTGGTATCTGTAGCAAGTATCTACTCCACAAAGAACTAAATGCTGCCCCTTCCATAATGGCAGCGATGCAATGTAAACAATCTGCCACCAGGCAGCTGTCTGATCACACCAGGAAAGGAAGCCATATTAGCATTGGTTGTATCCAGTTCAGCTGGGGGAGTGGAAGTCCATGTCACTTAGCCCATGCATACCCTCCATGCCTGCCACCATGACCATTTTGTTCGGCAATCCCTGGCTGGTGAAAGAGACTGACTGATACCAACAGAATGAGTCATCTCATCCTTATAAAATATTCTTCTGCTGAGGTCACTTGTTGGAAATCATTCACACATCTTCACATTCTATGCCAGTCTGGATTGGACTACCCTCATTCCAGTTTCCTAGACCTCTTTGTCACCAATATTCCTGTCATACTTCTTCAGATTCTTAACTATTCAGCCAAGTCATTAGCCTCAGCACACAAATCAGTCAGATCATAAATCTTCTCTTCTTCCAGGCAAAGTGAATAACCAGGTAGGTATACTGATCCAGATTCTGTCCACAGGTTGTATTTTACTTCATGATTGTCTTTAGGACTGTCCTGGAGTAAAGCTGTGGTGCCCTCTCTGTTCACCTGTGGATGGTACCTGCAATATCATAGAGCTACACCTATAAACCAAGCCTGAGTTTTTTCATCCTCAGCCAACTAATCAAAGGGAACTCCTCCTAAGATCATAGATGCAGGCTGGGAGAGAGAAGGTAGGATAGCAGGAGGGGACCGTGGGAATTCAGGCCCACTTCTTTATGCTATCTCAAAGCTATGTCCTTGGAACAACTCCCATTGTGGAAATGGTGTAGAGTGCATTCCAAGAATAGGGGACTGGATGAGGAACTTCCAGTAGCCTGGGTCCAGCATGCAGGCAGGTCAACTACCCCTCATGTGCTTGCTATTATGTCCTTCAGCAACAAGGTACAGTGTAAGATCATGTCAGAATGTTTGTGTTAATTCTTTTTGCATCCAGTCACTGTGTGATATTAACACAGCAGAATTAAATATTTACTATATTTCAGAAGAGAAACAATTTTGAGCAAGTATGAGTACTGAATATTCTAGGCATATAGTATCTTTTCAAAAAAAGTGTAAAAATTAAAAAAAAAGAAATTATCTTAAGTTGACATTGGTGGTAAATCTAAGAATTGACATTCTTGGAATCATCATCCTAGATTCTAATCTAAGTTAAATTCTAATCTAAATTAATTTGCCTCTAGAGCATGTTTGATCAGAGGTATTTTGTGAATAATGGGGAAAGATTTGAGTATGTTATGGATGTTTCTTATTTTGTATTTGAAAATTAAATTATCCATAACAGTTATTTGGTAGCTTTCATTCATTCATCCATTCAACAAGTATGTGTTGAATACCCACCAGGTATACTAGGTTCTTCATTAACCACGGGTGTTTAAACATGAATAAGATAAAAAATCACTGCCTTTATAGAGTTTGCAAACTAGTGATTTTAACCAAGTATTTACAGAGGAAGACCAGCATTCTAATTCTGATACTTCCTAGAACAATTTCAAGTTTCACTGTATAAGAAGACATGTCTAGTGCAAAATTCAGCTGTTAACTGTGTTTTACAGTCTTCACCTTCCTAGACTGAGGAGGTCAGTCAGAACAAAGAAAAGTAAAACTCATGTTCTATGTGTTCTGCTCTTACAATTACAATCTAGATTAATTTTTATTCAATGTGTCAAAAAATTAAATGAATACTTTCAGTTATCTTCAAAATGTATGTTTTTATGTCACAAACTCAAACTTGTCCTGCCTGCTTTATTGAATTCAGAGGGTAATAGCTATATGTATAATTAAAATTAAAGGCATACTGATTTAAGTCATCTATTAACATTGGCAACATCAATAAGGGTATGACTATTTCCAATCAGCTTGGAATGTATAGCTCCAGTTTATTTAAACTGTTTCTCTTTGATAAAAGGAACAGAGAATTGGCTGTAACTGACTAACAGGTCATAAAGCAAATGGATTTTCTTTTCCATTTGAAAAACTGAGAAAGGTATAGTCACAGCAAGTACTCTGTTTTTCTTCTTTTACCAGTGCCTTTTAAAGGTGTATTATTTCAATCAAGCTTCTTGCACACTCTTGGAGAAGATTTGTAAGCCATCTTAATGTCTCCTGTTGATAAACACAGCGAGATTCTGCACACATCACAGAAGTGCTATGCCTGGTCATTTGAGGCAAGAGCTATTAGCAAGGCAGTATGACGGGCTCCAAGTGATGAAGCAGCCACCTGTTTACTCTTTCAGTAGGTGAAGTAAGGTGGCTAGAATTTCTGTAGGAGAAAGGTGCAATGACAAGATAATAAGACTAAATTGGGCTTAGATGGAATGGTGCAATTATACTACAAACAGCTTACTTTTCATTGCCAATAAGCCATGCTGGGTTAGAGTATTTTCTGGATAGGCAGCTTATTTTTCTGTTATTGCTCTTATTTTCAGATTTTAACCTTTCAGTATTTTGTTTTCATTTGTCTTGCCATACATCATAAATACACATTTCTTTGAAACCTCACAGGTTTATGAGATTTTTTTGTCAAAAAATTTAGCGTTTTTTTTATATTACATATTAGTCTGTGATTTTTCAGGGGACAACAGTTTCTCTGATGCCAGACAAGCTGCATTATATGTAGCTGTTTGGTGATGGTAAGAAGACCAAGATTTTATTCTAAAAATTATTTTTATTCTCATTTTTATTTGATTGGAATCAACATTGTAGGACAAAGGGAAAAGAATGCTTTGCAAATTGTTATTAATTTTGAAACAGTGAGTTCTTGGCATAGGTTGTTCTAGTATGCCAGATCAATCAGTATTATTCAGTTTATTCACAAGAGCAATTTGAAATAACTTGGCAAATCACTTACTCTGTTGTCTTTGGTTAATTAGCTGCAAATGATACTGAAAAAGATGTATTTTTAATGTAGAATTATGAGGTAAAAATTATTCTTGAGATGAGAACAGTGACACAAATTACTATGAGATGTTTGTCCTTCAATAAATTAGCATATTATGACAGGACAAAAATAAATGAAACACAAGATTTCCAAATTTTGCTGCCTCAATTTACCTCCCAGTATTACTAGATTATATAGAGTCAGGGAAACCATGGAGGTGGCTATGTGTGGCCCAATTTGTCCAGAACAAGCCAGTCTAAACAAGGCCATGGAGACTTGAGTCATGCTGAGCATAGCAAAAAGCACAACCGAAAGTTTTTGTTTGTTTTAGAACAAAACCACAGATTCTATTGGCTTAGGATGGTGGAAGTCTAGTTCAACTATTCATCTACTTTATCAATTTGGGAAATTACTTGCTTTCCTTGAGCCTTAGTTATGTCATCTGTAAGACAAAAAACTTAGCCCCATTCCATTGTTACATTCTAATTACACTTAGCCTAAGGATTAAGGTGTACTGCCTATAGGCATAAGCATGGAATTACCTGTGAGAGAAATATATTAATTTAATCATGTCTTTCTCTGATAGTGTGTTCATTTGCTTTATTTATTTACCATATTAACAAAAGAGCTAAGTTTGTACTATGTCTCAAATACCTCTAAGCAGGTAAAGTAAGCAATGAATGCAGAATTTGTTAATCTATTTTAAAACAGAGCTTCATTTTTAATATTTAAGAAAATACTAAAATATTAGTTTTAATTAGGAGACTTTCCTATGATTTCAATTTATCTTTTGTTATTTGAAAGCTCTTTTTTTTCCCTTAAATACAGATTCTCTTAGGACAATGACATTATTTTAAGTACTGTGTTAAAGCCTTTGAGTACTCTATCTTCCTACTGTAATATAAAGATTAAAATTCCTTGATCAAAACATTCATCAGTATAATTTATTAGAAAGACAACTCTTCCAGTTTCAGTGCTATTGGAGTTTAGAAAGGGGTAGTTATTCTATTTCTAAGCTAAAACCTAAAATCTTAAGTCTCTATGAGTTGAATCTGTATTTTTTAGATAAGAACTTAATGTCTTTAGTAACAAAAATATATGAATTATTATAATTGAATATCCTTTATGAATGTAGTCTACTAGTTGCTTTCCATAAATCATTTGATCATCTCAAGATGAACAAGATGGCACAAATGAAAGTGTAAGGAAAGATTACATACATAACCTTTTGTCAAATAGACCACAACTTAATAAGTGACTAAGATCTGTTTCAAATGAACTTTTATGCATTTTATGTTTAATTAAATGCAGAAATGGCTTAAGAGAATTATAAAGCATAACAAAGTATATTACCTTAAAACCACTAGAAACTTCATTTTCCACTTTTGTCCTAATTAAATATGGTTAGAAGTGTCTTAATTACATATGTTACAAGTTAGACTATTATCTAACTTCTATCAAGTTAGAAGAAATACACATTGTTTACACTTAGATGGGACAAGTATCACACCACAAACCAAATGTGTTGGTTTCTCTCACAATGAAAGAGTACCAGAAACCAACTTGCTGCTTTAAAACTTGACAATCTATTTAGCTTAAGTCTGTTTTTGGAGAATCACCTTATTATAATCTACTTTGTCTCTTGACCTTAAAATCGTTCATTGAATATCTATTACTGTTAAATTTGTTGGTTGAATTTAGGTGATGAGCCAAAGATGTGCTGTATAGATTATTCTTCATGAGATTAAAAAGATAATGTTATTTATTTTCAATGTGAAAAATTTCAATAATGAAAATCTTGCTGTTGACTTTAAAATAGTATTTATTTCTAAAGTGTGGGTCAGATTCCAATCTGATAAGTCCTTCAAGAAATTTCTATGAAAGATGGTGTACCAAAGCAAGCAAACTTTTGTTTAGACTTCAGAAAAAAGTGGATTCAGCATGCCAAGACATCACAAAATGTATGCATATTTGAATCGTTGGTTTGAATTTATTATTTTATATAACCTTCTTAATAACAGTAAGTTTCTGTTGCTGTCATGGCTGTAAAATTTTATCCATAATTTCAGGACTCTGTGTTAGTTATACATTGACGTGTAATAAATTAGCACAAACTAAATGGCTTAAAACAGCACATAGTTAATATTTATCTCAAGATTTCAGTGGGTGGGAAATCTGACACAGCTTGGTTGGGACCTCCATCTCAGGGCTGTGACAGGGCTTTTGTCTCAGGGTGAGTATCTTGTCTAAAGGTCTCAGAACTGCTCATGAGCCCATTTGTTTCTAAGTTACTCACTCAGGACCTCTTTCTCTGAACAAATCAGATATATTTAAGAAGGGATTAACTAATTTAAAACACTTAAAAGTATATAAGTAAGAAAAAAGAGAAAGGGAATTCATTACACTTGAGATGAATGATATTGGAAATATTTTGAGAAAACTAAGAGGTGTCCCAGGATTATGGTGAACTACATACATAGCAACTGTTTAAGGAAAACCACAAACAGCAAAATGTAAGAAATAATGAAGGAATGTTCCTTGTGGGGTAATTTGTTGCATTGCATAACTTCGAAAATACTTTTACCTTTAATAATTTTGGTGTTCAGACTGATATTTTCCACGAGTCAAACAGAAGGTAAATTCATTTTCAGGTTCTTCAGAAAATGCATGTTTTAAAGCCATTGTGAAACCTTGACATTGTCATCCCTTCAGATCAACCAAGAGGATCTACTCCTATAAAATTATTTAAAAAGACTCTTCCAGGATTTCAAATAATGACAGTCAGTATTTTTAAGAGTTCAGCTCTATAAAGATCACAGTTATCATTTCAACATCTTTTGTGGGGCTTGAGGGGGTAGCCTGTATTATCTCTGCTTATTACAGCGACTCATTCTTAGAGCCATTGTGTGTGTGCACAATTTGAGATACTCTGTTGGTTGAAAATGTTCTCCTTTTTAAATTCATGCCACTGTATTTTTGAATCCAAGCCTTCCCTCTCTTTTCTCAGTCTACTGCATTTAAAAGAATAAAAACAATAGGGGGTAACATTGGAAGCTGAAGGGTAGAAGAATGATACAAAGGACTAATAAACTTAGTCATTTGAAACATTTAAAAAGACTTAGAGGGATGCATGATGGTGGTGCAGTGCCCTGGGTTACTATGGACTGATGAAAGATGTCATGGCCACCCATACATTCAGCAGGTCCAGATGGCAGCTAAAAGTCACCACAGCACCATAGTGATGCACTTCTCCTCTGAGATTTGGCATGCTTCTAGATTAACCTTCTGAATTGTCCTTATGCATCCAGAATCTATTCAATCTATTCCAGGTATTTTTTGGTTGTAGCTTTACAAAGTTTTAACTCCATAAAATCTTTACTCCAAAGTAGGATCAGATCCCACATATGTCAGGAGAATGGTCTAATCATTTTCTAAAATGTTTACAGATATTTGGTAAAATTTCACTACCTAATAGTCTGTTAACATTGTTTATGATCTTCTTTACACTTCTGTTTTCTCCTTGACCTTTAGCAACCTACAGTGTCATTTAAAAGACTTGAAACAAGTATCAAAGTAGAAGAATGTGTTTCTGTTTAATATTAGGTCATATCATTATTCAGGTCTAGCATGAGCCTCCTTTAGCATGAATCATATAATACTGAGTGTGTGTGTGTGTGTTGTTAGGTTTGATCACAGACCGATTGGATGGAATAAAGGCACCAAGGCAAGT
>PISX010001197.1:87071-209339 GCA_004024625.1 Mellivora capensis
AGAGGTAGGGGCTTATATGGGGTTCCGCTGGTGAAGTCCGGAGAGGAGGTACTGAGGCCTTGTCGAGTTTTTCCTAATAAGGGCCGAATTCAGCTGCGGGGTTCCTCATTGGTTCGTCGGTGGGAGGAGAGAGGTTTTGGTCTCCCCTTTGAGTTTGCTTCCCAGGTCTGATGCGGCCGTTGTCGCAGGAGGGTGATGGGGGGAACCGCGGCCATCTTAGGTGTCCGCCATTTTGAATGGTTCTCCCCTCTCTCGCCTGACCCCAACATGTGTGTGTGTGTGTGTGTGTGTGTGTGTATACATATCAGTGTCCTTGAATTTGTTTATATGGAATGGTAGGACAAGTAACCGGTGAGTGTGGTGCAAGCCCACTAGTCAAAATTAGGGACTAACGGGACACAGTGAAAGACGGGTTTTAATTTGCTACTGTTAAAAGATGAAATGAGGCTTATTAAACATTTTAAGAGTTTATGTGAGCAAACATTGATTCCAGTTGGGCACTGCCAGACCAGAAGTTGTTGGTAACAGGAACTGGGGGAAGAGTTTTATAGAAGAGGCAGAAGCAAGACAAAGAAACTATGTGATTGGCTCTAACTTAAGCCATTGTCTTATTTGTGAAATCTAGTGGGGTGTTTGTGATTGGTTGTCCTTTGGTTTCGATTTCTTAAGCTTGAGGCATTACAAGCTTAGACTTTAGTTTGCTTAACTAAGCTACTGAGGCATTTAAACCATTGTCAGTCAAATAGCCTCATTTTAAAATTAATTTAACATTTCTCACTTTAGGGGTTTAACTTTACTTTTCATGATTCTCTGGATGATAACTTTAGTGCAGAGAGACTATTGATCATTAATTCTTTTGAGCATGTTGAGTACAGCTGCCATGAGAAAATATTTAAATTATTCAAATAAAGTTATTTAAATAAAAGTGGTTCATTGAAAGAATCTTAAGCTCTGGGAAAATGAAGAAAGAACAAAAAATAAATGTATAGATTCATACATTATTTCCTTTTTAATGATTTTATTTATCTGTTTGACAGAGACACTGAGAGAGGGAACACGAGCAGGGGAGTGGGAGAGGGAGAAGTAGGTTTCCCGCTGAGCAGGGAGCCTGATGCAGGGCTAGAACCCAGGGTCCTGGGATCATGACCTTAGCTGAAGGCAGACGCTTAACAACTGAGCCACCCAGGTGCCCCCGTACATTAGTTTTAATAGGAAATTCTGCTTTACAATAAAAATTTTCTTAATGTTCTTATGAAAAGGCCACTTTTAGTTATGTTTTTCTCCTGTTTTATAATATTATTTTATATTATCATTATTGTAATATTTTTACTGTAGGATGGAGAATTGGTATAGAGATAATGAAGAATAGTTTGAGGCCAAAGAAAGAAAAATAAATTATATAGATTCATACTGACTGCAAGTGGGGATAAGCTGTTCTTGGATAACAAAATAATGCAAATCAGAATTAAAAAAATATATATCCTAGAGGTTAAATGCTTCCATTGCCAAAGAATTTGCTGTAATGTTCCCTAAATTTTCCTAAGGTGATACAGTGTGTTAATTTTAACTATTTGAACAAAGCATATAAAATATGATTAATATTAGATGTCAATTAAAATTAATACCATTAAATTGTGCCATTGTTAATATTATATAAATACTATGAAAAATGATAAGAAAACTATCATTTTCAGGAAACACTGTGTTCGAAGACCACCTCTGTTATGTAAACATAGCCATAGAATTGGAAAAAAATATGTTTCCCTCTGGTGATAGTTTTAAGTTCTAGAGAGAATCTAATTCCATATATAAAATGGAACATTTCCTAAGCTGGATATCTAAATCATGGCTTTGTTCCAAGATCATATTCATGTAGTTCTCAGCGATTATAGAAATAGAAAACATCCAGGGATTCTTGATCTATGTTTGCATTCGAAGAAACAGAGCTCTCCTAATTGAGAACAAGCTTTTACATGTTGTTTGTTTAATTAAATGTTTAGCTGGCTGCTATATAAGTTACTCTGAGGTGAGTGGGAAAAATACTTGCATCCTGAGTAGTGTAGTATGTCTTTGTTTCAAAGGTGTTATTTTTTTCCCTAAGAAAGCTCTGAAGAACAAAATAACTCTGAACTTGGATAGGTTACTCTCTAGAATATGTTCAGAGCTATCAGTTTTTTATGCAGCAGTATTTTTGCAATATAATCTTCAGGTTGATTTTTTTTTCTTGAGAAAAGCTTTTTTATTGACATATAATATTGTGTAAGTATAAGGTGAATACTGTGGTGACTTAATACATTTACATATTGCAGTATGACCACCAGTGTAACATAAGCTAATATAGCCATTACACCACATAATTATTATTTTTTCTGTTGTGAGAATATTTAAGACCTAGTGTCTTATAACTTTGAGGAATATGATACAGTATTAACTATAAACACAACACTGTAGGTTGGATCTCCAGAATTTATTAATCTTCTAACTGCAGGTTTGTACACTTTTATCAGTATCTTCCCTTTCCCACACACCCAACCCCTGGTAACCACTATTCTACTCTCTGTTTCTATGAGTTTGGCTTTTTTTTAGATTTCACATATAAGTGATAGCATACAGAATTTGTCCTTCTCTGACTTATCTTGCTTAGCACAATACCGTCATGGAGTATCCACATTGTTGTAAATGGCAAAATGTGTTTATTTCTCATTGCTGAGTAATATTACATTGTATTTTTAAAAATAATCTTTATCCTTTCATCCATCGACAGACAATTGTATTATTTCCATATCTTTATTATTGTGAATAATGCTTCAATAAACATAGGATATTTTATTATCTTATTTAAATTTCTTTTGGATATATACCCAGAAGTGGGATTGTTGGATTACCCGCTTTTCCCATTTTTTAAATTTCTTCAGCAAATTCATACTGTTTTCTCTAGTGGTTTCACCAGTTTACATTCCCACCAATAGTACACAAGGATTCGTTTCTCTCCAAATCTTTGCCAATATAGGTTTCTCTTGTCCTTTTGATAATAGTCATTCTAATAGGATGAGGTAATATCTCATTGTGCTTTTTTATTTGCATTTCTCTGATGATGAATGATTCAGAGCACCTTTTCAAGTATCTGTTGGCCATTTCTATGTGCTTTTAAAAAAGTCTCTTCAATTTCTTTGTCCATTTTTAATCATATTTTTTTAAAGATTTATTTATGTGAGAGAGAGAGAGAGGAATAGTGAAAGCACAAGCAGGAGTGGAGGGACAGTGGGAGAGGGAGAAACAGGCTCCAGGCTGAGTGGTGAGCCTGATGTGGGGCTGGATTCCAGGACTCTGAGATCATGACCTGAGCCAAAGACAGATTCTTAACCAACTGAGGTACCCAGGTGCCCCAATCAGATTGTGTTTGCTATTGAATTGTATGCATCCTTTTATATTTTGGATATTAAACCCTTATCCAATACATGGTTTGCTAACATTTTCTTCCATTCAATAGGTTGTCTTTTCAATTTGTTGATTGTTTCCTTTGCTGTGCAGAAGATTTTGTTCAAAGTAGTCCCACTTGTTTATTTTTTTCTTTTGTTATTTGTGTTTGGTGTCATATTAAAAAAAAAAATGTTGCCAAAACCAGTACCAAGGATCATTTTGTCAATGTGTTCTTTTAGGAATTTTGAGTTTACTGGCCTTATATTTAAGTCTTAAATCCATTTCAAGTTAATTTGTGTGAGTGATGTAAGATAAGGGTCCATTTTCTCTTTTTACATGTAGTTATCCAATTTCCCCAACACCACTTATTGAAGAGACTGTCCTTTACCCATTGAATATTTTGGCTCCATTGTCAAATATTAGTAGACAAGATAAGTGGTTTTTATTTCCCTGGGGCTTTTTATTCTGTTCTATTGATTTATGTGTCTATTTTTATGCCAGTTCCATACTGTTTTGATGGCTGCCTAGTTTCAAATCAGGAAGTGTGATGCTTCCAGCTTTCTTCTTCTTCAGGTTTCCTTTAGCTATTTAGGGTCTTTTGTGGTTCTATAAAATTTTAGAATTGTTATTTCTACTACTGCTTTGGAAAAAAAATGGCATTAGAATTTTCATAGGGATTGCATTGGCTCTGGATGGACTTGGCAAGCATGGACATTTTAACAATATCAATTTTTGCAGTCCAAAAACATGGGATATTTTTCCTTTGGTTTACACCCTCTTTAATCTTTTTCTGTGAGTCTTGTAATTTTCATTGTATACATCTTTCAGTTTCTTGGTTAAGTTTATTTCTGAAGATTTTATTGGTTTTGGTACTATTGTAAAATATAGTGAATATTTCTTTTTCAGATATTTTGTTGGTAGTGTATGGAAAGCCAACTAATTTCTGTATGTTAATTTTATTTCCTTCAATTCACTGAAATTGTAGATTAGTTCCAATGTTTTGTTTTGTTTTCTGGTTTTGGGGGTCTTTTTTGGGTCTTTAGAATTTCCTATGTATAACATCTTATTATCTGCTAATAAAGACAGTTTTTTTTTTTCCTTCCTTTCTGATTTGGATGCCTTTTATTTCTTCGTCTTGCCTGAGTGCTCTAGCTAGGAATTCTAGTACAATGTTGAATAACAGCAGTGTTAGCATCCTCATTTTGTTCTTGACCTTGAAGGAAGAGCTTTCTTTTTTCTTCCTTTTTTCTTTTCTTTTTTTCTTTTCAGTGTTCCAAAATTCATTGTTTATACACCACACCTAGCGCTCCATGCAATACATGCCCTCCATAATACCCACCACCAGGATCAGCCAACCTCCCCCCATCCCCTCCAAAATCCTCAGTTTGTTTCTCAGAGTCCACAGTCTCTCATGGTTTGTCGCCCCCTCCAATTTCCCCCAACTCACTTCTCTCCATCTCCCCATGTCCTCCGTGTTATTCCTTATTCTCCACAAATAAGCTAAACCATATGATAATATACTCTCTCTGCTTGACTTATTTCACTCAGAAGGAAGAGCTTTCAAACCTTTACCACTGAGTATAATAGCTGTGAATTTGTAAAAAAAAAAAAAAAGGCTTTTATTATGTTGAGATATGTTCCTTCTATACCCAATTTGTTGAAGGTTTTTATCATGAAAAGATGTTGTATTTTATCAAATGACCTTCCTGAAGTAAGGTTCAAATCCAATATTTCCTTGTACAGTTGTTTATTTATCCTTTAATTATATTAGCATTTGATTAAAATATTTAGGTATTTCACTATATTTAGGTATACATATAATCATAATTGCGTAATTGCAATTAACTGTAGATAAAATTGCCTTAAACTATCGAGCAGTAGATATATAGATACATTTTCTATATCTATACCTATATGGTTATTTGTATACGTGTGTTTATATATACACACCTATATGTAGCTATAAATATATAATGATCATTTTTGCTCAAGTAAGCTTTCTGCTAATTTATGTTCTTTAAGAAAATAAACATTAGCATAGCAGAATCTTTCAGATAGGAGGATTTTCTTTCTTTCTTTGCTACTTACAAATGCATCCATTAAACATTTTCATATCTATTTGCCAAGTATGTCCTCGAAAAACTATTCTCCTTCCTCTTTATTCTCTTCTTTATTCTTCTCCTGAATGAAATAAATAATAAAAAAAGCAGAAGATATTTTGATCCAAATTAGCCAAACAGATAATTTTTCGTTTCTTCAATGAGCCAGACTTGGAGTAAATGAGGAATGAAGTAGAGGTTACCCAAATAGAAGGAGAAGACAGCTTGAAGGCTGATTCTTAAAAAAGTTCTAAATTGAACAATCGTGATGATTGTTATCTTTACCAGTCATGATAATGTTATCTTATAACAGTTTTGCATTTGGGTTTTATAAATTGTCTTATTAGACCTTCATAAG
This sequence comes from Mellivora capensis, assembly GCA_004024625.1. Classification (NCBI taxonomy): domain Eukaryota; kingdom Metazoa; phylum Chordata; class Mammalia; order Carnivora; family Mustelidae; genus Mellivora; species Mellivora capensis. The sequence continues at coordinate 92,949 of PISX010001197.1, forward strand.
GACCTCATATCCTTGTCAATTCAAAGAACATGGTATAGTTCAACAACTAGATGTTTAGTTAGCTATAAGATGGCAAATCACATTTCTGTCCTAGCCTTCTGAGTACTGTTTCAGTGCCCTTTCCTTGACATTAAATCAAAAACTCTTGTAAATTTTGGTCACCCTAGGTTAGGCATTCCTAGACTTTACAGAGGTGATTTAGTAGGAGAATTCCACCAAATACGGCAGTCTGAAATGATAACGACATTAGGAAAAAAGAGCAATTTTTTTATTGAGCTAAAGGAACTCCTGAAATTAACTCTAGTTAAACAACCTCCATATACATAGATGGATATAGATCTGCGATCAGGTTATTGATATTAATATTGTATCTCAATACTCTTTCTAAAATTAATGTTTTAATTAAAATATTTTATTGGTAAATTCTGAGTATTAAGGAAGAATCTGCTTGCACTTCCCATACATATATGTTTGATTAGAGATGGATTTGTTATCTGATTTACATTTTTTAATTTTCATTTTACCTTCACTATTATGAACTTCAAAATTTAATGATGTGCTAATTTTAAAATTTGTAAGAAGCATGTAGATAAATTTATTCAGTGGAACTATGAGAGGCAAGTAGGTGAGGCAAGTATTATTTTTTCTAATTCCAGTTTGACTTGTCATTGAATTTTGAACACAAATTATTTTCCTAAATTATTTTTCTGTCTCTTCAAATATCATGGGATAAATGTGGAAGACATATACTCTTATTGACTTCAAGTTGAAATTCAGTGTGTTTTCATCATTTATAGGCACATAGATATTTACTTTCAATAAGATATATGTGCTATACCTATAACATAAATCATACTAAGTAAAAAAATTTCAATTCTGAGAATTTTGACTCTTTGTATGAGAATGTCTTCACAATTTTTATCCAGGATCACATTGTGTTTGCCCTAAGGGTTACACATACATAATTAGATTCTGTATTGCCAGATTAATCTCCAGGATGGTGCATGAAACTATCACTGTGGGGAATAAAAATATTCTAGTTCATTATCTCCTACTGTCTTTATTGTTTTATCTTCCACATTTATGTTTTCAATACATCTGGTTTCATACTTTGAACATGGAATTATGTGGGGATATAGTTTCAATTTTTTCCCCTATTTAATAGTGGAACATTTCCTAAAACCATCTGCTAAACAATCTATTTCCCCCATTGATTTTAGTGGCATCTTTATTGCATAATTAGTTGCCACTTACAAATTGGTACATCTGAAACCTCCCAATTGTGTTCCTTGGGTATATACAGCCCTACCAGTACTATTGTATTTATTTTTGTGTTTCTGTAGTATATCTGTACACTTGTTTACTTTTGGGAATGAGCCACACACCCAATAGCAGCACACACTCCATAGCACTGCAGTGAGCTCCCTTGTTTGATGGCCAGTCCTCATGTCAAAAACCGACTTTAGACTGTTAGAAAGAAATAGTACTGGGGAGGAGCAAACCAGGAGGAAACATCTCCCACTTTTAATCTGCCAGCTGTGAAGGTGAGAAGGGGGAAATTAATGTACTTTGGTAACTCCTTACACCTAAGAGCTTTTCAGTATCTTGAAAAGCATGCCATACTGTTGGCCTGAGCTTCTACTGATTATTTCTCTGGAGATGATTGTACTAGACAACACGGGACAAGCAGAACCTGAATTAGAGATTTTCTTCATTCTCAACACAATCTCCAAGAGCTGCAGAGCCCACTCAGCATGTCAAATCTGCAGGGGCTCTGCAAGTCCATGCCTCCTTACTTCCATAGTTTCGTAAGGCAAGTTTGAATACGGTCCTAGTTGACTTTTGTGATAGATGACAGATATTAAGGAAGTATTTATAACAGAAAAGACAGAATTATAGCCCAGAATAGTAACATCATTAGCAAAATACAGTAAGGCATCCATTTCTGCTTTTATAAGCTATCTCTTCTTTAAACTGATGATGTGAAACTTTGTAGAACTTTGTTTTAGGTTGAGAAGATAGTAAACACTGCTATTCAGCTTTTAATGTTGCAAATCAAGGAAACAAAAGTTCTTCTGTGATCAGTTACTTTCACTACAACCCAAGTCTTTATGTTCTTGTATTTTCTGATATCACAATCATGAGGAGACTCAAACAGAATAAATAGTATATTGGTTTATGAAATGATTGAAAGCATAACTACCCAAGTTAAATTATTTCCAAAACTTGTATAATGTGACCCTGGAAAATTATTTTCATTTTTGATGAAAATTCCATATGAAATGCTTAATAGAAAAATTTATTGTTGAGTATGGTGAGGATCATCTCACCTGGAAAGTTGGGATCAAAAGGAATTTAATCATGCTTACGTTTGGAATGCTGTCTCTGGGCAAAGGTAGTAGATACTTCTATTCAGTAGAAATTTGTGTATTTTCCTTTTACTGTTAGAAAATCTTGTTTATTTATTTAGTTAGGTAGAACTGTTGAAACACAGTGGATTAGAACTTAAATTCTAATGTGCTTCTAAAAAAGCAAGTCAACTAATTAGGAGTTAAGCCAGCAATTCTGAGTGAGTAGCACAGTTTTGGGTTGGCCCAAGAAATCCGAACCCCATTTGTGATTACAGATTCTGAGAAACTATTAAAATGATAAAGGCAGGTCACCCACTGTCTGCTGTAGTATACGGTTATCTATAAGATATTCTTCAGTCTATGGTGTAAATAGGGGGCTGGTCTGCCCAACATTCATCCCAGTGCTCATACAGTGTGTGTGTTATAACACAATATAGAGTTCTCAAATGTAGAGTTTCCAGACCCCTTGTTTGTGATTTAAATTTTATCAGTCCACTTACATTTATGGGGAATTTGATTCTGAACTGAATTACATGGATAAAGAAACAAGATCTTGAGACTATCATTTTGCTTTGTGTGGATGTTAACAAAAGACTGAGTGGGTAATAGGGTGATAGACAATCAATCCAACTATTCTTTTTGGTTTACCACTCTCCCAGTAAGTTGATTTTTCTTTTGAGGCTCTGAATGACATACTTACCTTCATTGTCCATATGATTGTGTTGGATGAGTACATAGGACATAATATTGGCATTTTTTTCTTAGTGCCTCCTGCATAATAGGCAGTGTACTAAGGCTTTATATACATTGACTTACTAAATCCTATAGTATATATATGTGAATTAAGTCCTGTTAGTATTGCCACTTTACAGTGGGGAAATCAGGTCACCAAAACTGAAAATATTTTGCCCAAGTTCACAATGAGAAAAATCTCGGCAATGGAACTTCAACTCAGACAGGTTAGCTTTGAACTCCCTTTACTTAACCACTCTACAGTTAATCCTCTGCTAAAATATTTGAACCTCTTAATGATTGTGATACCAGAAAGTCCATAGTCCTAACAACTTGGGCTGTAGAGAAAGTGAAATCCATAGCAGAATATGTTGATCCCTTGATTTGCACTATTAATGCATGAGGCTTGGTCCCCAGACTTGGACTAAACTTGGAAAATATAGCAAGCTGAAACATTTCTTGTATGATAAGATGAACAGCTTGAAATCTGGCCTGTTCCATTCAGGTATTTATCAAACAATATGCCATCTAAGCCAGGGACCCTCTTTCTCAACTATTTAGTCCTCTTGTGGTTACCAGAAGCATAATAGTAACAAGTATTGGAAGCATTTGGGGAAGACCTCAATTGACGAAAGACAATTTCAGAGTGAACCAAGTGAATTGAAGACCAAAGGGGTCTCTGAAGAAGGATGAGGAATAATCCATACCATGTTCAATATGCATCGTGTTGATAGTATTTAAGGCAGCTGGGGCTAGAAAAAACAAACAAAAACAACAACAACAAAGAAAACTTAAGTACAAGAGTGTCACATTTGACATAAGCAAATATATCTACTTTATTCTTCACTGCAGTGAACAGAGTACACACATTATTATTTCCCCTGAGTCAGAAAAAGGGCTAATATTTATAAGCAGCTTCATTATCTATTTGACTTTTCATTCTAAGCTTTTGAACTTTCTCTAGTACCAGGTGTTACGCTGAGGTATGCTGACTAGAACTCTTGAGGAAGGAATATAGATGGAAATAAAATATCAATTCCTCAAAGTAGAAACTAGAGGTATAAAACGGTTACCATGTACTTTAAGGACATAAATCCAAGGTCAGAAAATAAATAATTGGGATTAAAGGTTTTTCATTTCTGTACCATTTATGTGGTATTTTGTTATTACTAGGTGGCTGCAATTTCTTTTTCCCAAGAGAATTGAAAATAAATGGTTTGCAGTTGTGAATAGAATGTAGAATGATTAGTCTAATTTTATGTTTTTGAATTAGGAAGAAAAATGAGTGTCATTCAGATTAGGGTTGGACATCTGTGATGTCCATTTTATCCTTTTGCTGTGATTTTTAAATAGACTTTAATATTTAGAATGGTTTTAAATTTATAGAAATATTGAGAAGACAGTACAGCATTCTCATGTATTCCCACACCCAATTATTGTTATATTAATATGATGAATTTGTTACAACTAATGAACCAATATTAATACATTATTTTAACTGAAGTCTGCTTCTGTGGACTATACAATGGAGTATACTTATTCAGATTTATTTAACTTTTACATAGTGTTCCTCTTTTGATTTAGGATCTCATCAAGTATATGATATTACTTTTAGTCTTCATGCCTCTTTAAGCTTCTTTTGGCTGAAACAGTTCCTTAGACTTCTCATGATTTCGATGATCTAGACAACTTTGAGGAATACTGGCCAGGTATCTTATATATAGAATGCCCCTCAGTTGGAATTTTTCTGATTCTTTTTCTCCTGATTAAATGGGGTTATTAGAAGGAAGATGGAAAATGGAAGTGCATTTTCCATCACATTAAATGAAAGGCATAAACCATTGATGTGACTTATGACTATTGATGTTGATCTTGATCACCTGGCAAAAGCAATTTCTCCACAGCAAAGTCACTTGTCACCTCTCTCCATCTTGTACTCTAGAAAGAACTTACGTTGTGCATGAGAAGTTATACTCTTTTTTTAAAAAATTTATTTATTTGTCAGAGAGAGAGGGAGAGAGAGCGAACGAGCACAGGCAGACAGAGAGGCAGGCAGAGGCAGAGGGAGAAGCAGGCTCCCGGCGGAGCAAGGAGCCCGATGTGGGACTCGATCCCAGGACGCTGGGATCATGACCTGAGCCCAAGGCAGCCGCTTAACCAACTGAGCCACCCAGGCGTCCCAAGAAGTTATACTCTTAGTTAGAGTAGAGCATCTACAAAATTTATTTGGATTTTTTTTCTTTAGCAAGGAAATTTCTTTCTTTTTCTCATTTATAAATTTGCTCAGCCATTACTTTTATGTGAGTATGGACTCATTTTTATTTTATACTTTAGATTTTAATTAAATACTAACTTCTTTATATTTTAGCTCAAATTGTTTTACCTTTGGCCACTGGGAAATCTTTTCAGTGGCTTCTGCATTGTTGACATACTCCCATGATGAAGAGGTTTTTATTTTTGTTTGTTTTTGAAGAACTTTGTTATGTTCCGGTACTAAAAGATACTCTAGGATCATCTTGTATATTTCCTGTCCAAATTCTGGAATAAGACATTTCTCCAAGGAGCCTGGTTCTTTTTATTGGATAGTGATATTAGGAATCAGGGTATGAGGGCTGTGTATCTTCATTGCTGCTTTTAGGCACTCTCAGCTGACAGAACTAAGAAATATGTGTGTGAATACTAAACCTGGTGTAAACATATATCTGTATTTGTTCTATATCTGTATCATCAATATCTTCTCTATATCTGAGTCTATACCTGTATCTATTAAGCCAAACATGAGTGGATACTAATTACTCCAACTCTTAATCTGTTGCCACATGGATTGTTTTAGGTTCCTTTCTTGATTATTTGTAAATTTTCACTCCAAATGTTGAAAATTTGCCTCCCACAATCAGATACACATTTACTGAAATATTTAATTCCAGAATATCAAGGTCAGGATTCTTAATCTATATTCCCATGGGAAAAACTTTTATCGACTTAAGTAATAGTGTTTATGTGTAGTTCCTTTTACTTCTAGCCTTGTAGACTCTAGTCCTTTCCAAAGTTACATAGGTCTGCACCTTCTGTCCCCAAGCCCATCAATAAAATTGTTTAATACATATTCATAGTAGAATTAGAGTCTCTTGGCACAATGTGAATTCCTCCTTGGGATCCCCTAAGCTCCTAAATTACTATTATTATTTTTTTTTTTTTTTACTTTGCATGCAGTATATTTCACTCTTTGTAAGTTCTGTGGTTATTGTTAAATGGATAAGAGTCATATATCTATGATTACACTACCACACAGAATAGTTTCATGGCCTAAATAATTTGTGCCTTCCCACCCTGTTTCCTTCCCCCTGGTATTACTAACCTTTTAAAATCGTATCTATATTGGGGCACCTGGGTGGCTCAGTGGGTTAAAGCCTCTGTCTTCGGCTCAGGTCATGATCCCAGGGTCCTGGGATCAGGGAGCCTGCTTCCTCCTCTCTCTCTGCCTACTTGTGATCTTTGTCTGTCAAATAAATAAATAAAATCTTAAAAAAAAAGCTATATCTTTGCCTTTCCTAAATGTGATATAATTAGAAAGATGCAGTATATATTCTTTTCTCACTAGTCTCTTTCACTTAGCATATATTGTTTCCTTACTGTCTTTTTGTGGCTTGAAAGTCCATTTCATCTTCTTGGTAAATTTTGTTTTATTGTACATATGAACTACAGTTTCTAATTCATTTACTTATTGAAAGACATCTTGATTGCTCCCACATTTTGGCAATTACAAGTGAGTTGATACAGACATCAGTGTTCATCATTATCTGTGAAAATAAATTTTCAAATCAAATGAGTAAATACTTGGTGATGCAAAGATGGATTGTTTAGGGAGACTAAATTTAGCTTCAGATGAAACTTCCAAACTGTCTTCCAAAGTGACTGTACCATTTTTCATGTCCATTGGCAATCAAGGAGATATTTTTTTTCTTCAAAGATTTATTTATTTATTTATTTGAGAGAGAGAGAGATCACAAGTAGGCAGAGAGGGGGTGGGGGGCGGAAGCAGGCTTCCTGCTGAGCAGAGAGCCGGATGCTGGGCTTCATCCCAGGACCCTGAGATCATGACCTGAGCCCAAGGCAGAGGCTTAACATACTGAGCCACCCAGGTGCCCCTTAAGGAGAGATTTTGTTCCATATCCTTACCAGCAATTGCTGTTCTCAGGGTTTTTTTTTGATTAAGTCATTACGATAGGTAATGTAATGGTAACTCATTGTTTAATTTGCAGTTCTCTACTGACTAACAATGTTCAGTAACTTTTCATATGCTTATTAACCAGTTACACGTCTTCTTTATAAAGTATATGTTCAAGTTCTTTGCTTATTATTTAATGATGTTATTTGCTTTCTGAGCGTAGAATTTTAAGAAAAGTCTATATTTTGGATCCGAAGGCATATACATGGATTTTCCTTTTTTCCCCCCAGTCTTCAGCTTCTATCTGCATTTTCTTAACAGGGTCTTCTACAGACAGATGTTTTAATTTTGATGTAAATTTCTAATTCATCATTTTCTTTCTAATTTCATGTTTATACTTTTAGTTTTATATCTAAAATCTCATCATAAAACCTAAGATCATATAGATTTTCCTCTATATTTTCTTGTAGAAATTTTATATAGATTTGTGTTTTACATTTAAATATGCATTTTATTTTGAGTTAATTTTTGTGTAATGTAATGCATCTTCCTAGTTTTTTTGTTTTGTTTTGCTACATGGATATCATAATATAGCAACAGCATTTGTTAGGAGCTATTCTTTCTTCTTAAAATTGCCTTTGCTTCTTTGTCAGAGATTCACTGACTATATTTTTGTGGGTTTATTTTTGGGCTCTCTGTTCTAGCCCATTGATCTATGTATCTATTCATTTGCTAGTACCACACTGTCCTGATTACTGTAGCTTTATATTGAAACTTGACACCCATTAGTATAAATCTTCCAACTTTTCTCTTATTTTACAGTATTCTGCTGTTTATTATAGAAACATCTTTTGTCTTTCCATATACATTTTATAATCAGTTTGTGACTATAAACAAAGTAGGTGTCTAAATATTAAATAGGATTGTGTTGAATCTATAGATAAATATGGAAGGATGGATATCTTAACAATACTGAGTCTTCTAATCTCTGAGCACAGAGTTTTATAGATTCTCATGAATAGATCAGTACATTTTTGTCAGAATTATACCTTCCTATTTCATTTTGGGGTGATTTTGTAACTGGTATTTTTTTAATTTCAAATTTTGTTTGTTCACTGCTGACATATAACAAAGCAACTGGCTTTTGTATATGAACCTTGTATCTGGTGACATTGTATTACTCACTTACTGACTCTAGGAGATTTTTTTTGTAAGATTATTTATTTATTTATTTATTTGACAGAGAGAGATCACAAGTAGGCAGAGAGACAGGCAGAGAGAGAGAGAGGGAAGCAGGCTCCCCGCTGAGCAGAGAGCCCGATGCAGGACTTGACCCCAGGACCCTGAGATCATGACCCGAGCCGAAGGCAGCAGCCTAACCCACTGAGCCACCCAGGCGCCCTGACTCTAGGAGATTTTTAAAAAATCAATTCATGTCAATTATTCAACACAAATTACTATATCATATGCAAATAAAATGTTATAAAATAATCATATTATCTGCAAATAAAATGAAAGTTTTATTTTTTCTTTGTAATCTGTATATCTTTGATTTCCTTCTCTTGTCTTACTATACTAGCTAATACTTTAATTAAAAGCAGTGGTGGGAGAGAGCATCATTGCTTTTTCCCATAGTGGTGGGGGTCTAATTCCTACCATTTAGTATGCTTAAGTTTGTATCTCCTTTTAGTAAATACCATTGAGATTAATTGCTGGATCTTATGATAAGAGTTATTTAATTTTGTAAGAAAGCACCAAACTGCCTTTGAAAGTGATTGTACCATTTTGAATTTCCATCAGCTATGAATGGAAGTTCTTGTTGCTCCACATTGTTGTGAACATTTTGTATGGTCAATGTTTTGGGTTTTGACCATTCTTATGAGGTGAGTAGTGGTATCTCATTGTTTTAATTTGTATTTCCCTGATTTATCTCTGTTTTTAGTTCAGTTGGTAGATTTAGGTCATTCAAATATGCCAATTAAAATAATCCATTTTCAAATTCAAAATGACTATTGACATAGTTGGATTAATATCTATCATGCATACAAATATTTACTATTCATTGATTTTTTTTTTCTCTTCTTTCCCTCTTTTTCTACTTCTGTGGTTTTAGTCAAGAGAAGACATGAATCCTGGATCTGTAGTTTGTTATGCCATAATTTTGGAAAGTTCTCAGCTACTATTACTTAAAATACTTCTGTCTCATCTCTCTTTTCTTACACATATGATACATCTTCAGAATTATCTCAAAGTTCTTGCATATTCAGTTCTTCTATTTTTTTTCCTTTGTATTTCAGTTTGGGAAGTTTGCATGTTTTCAAACTCAACGTATTCTTTCCTTCCATTTCTAGGGTTCTGATGAGTCCATCCAAAGTAGTCTTCATTTCCATTACAGATCTTTTGGTTCAAGCATTTCCTTTTGATTCTTTCTCACAGTTTTTCTCTCTCTCTGTTTGCATAGCACATCTGTTTCTGCGAGCTCTCTACTTCTTCCAGTAGAGTCCAGTTTATGGCTCCAGCAGCCTCTCCTTGAGTTCAGCTTATCTCAGCTCATTATTTGTACTCACCTGTCTGTCTAGGTTTCAGAGTGGCAGTTAGCTCTCAGACCTTAGCTCTGATGGGTACAACAAATTTGTTGACGTTCGGTTTGTTCCATTTTTTCTTATTGTAAAGACAGAAATGACTGCTTCCAAGCTCTCTGTTTATCAGAGCTGAAACAAGAAGTATATCATTTTTTAAATAGCAGTATTCAGACTGTTTATTTCATGGTTTTACTCTCTGTGCAGAAAATCAGGCAGTAAGTAGGAAATGTATACCTTTTACTTATTTATTTTGCTTACTGAATTTCAAGTATAGTTGATACACAATGTTGTATTAGTTTCAGGTATACAACATAGTGATTCAAGAATTCTATAGGTTATACAGTGCTCCCCACAGTAAGGGCAGTCACAGTCTTCACCTCCAACATAATGACAATGTTAGTGACTCTATATATTACACTGTACTTTTCATTCCTGGGACTTACTTATTTTCTAACTGAAAGTTTATACCTTTTAATCCCTTTAATGTATTTCACCCATCCCCTTATCATCCTCCCATGTCAGCCACCAGTTTGTTTACTGTATTTATGAGTCTGTTTTGCTTTGTTTGTTCACTTATGATTTTTAGACTCCATTGATAAGTAAAATCATGTGGTATTTGCATGACTTATTTCACTTAGCATAATACCCTCCAGGTCTATCTGTGTATACTTTTTAATTGGGCATTCTAAAGACCAGAGAGAGAGGCTAATACAAAAGTTCACTCATTGTACTATCTTGTCTTGCTATGTGGTTGATTTAAAAAAGCACAGGTGTTTGCAAGAAACTCTGGTTATATTTATAGTGAAGAATAATGTAACACTTTTAGTTTAAAAACTAAGAAGTTTTAAAAGGAATGAATGTAAGATGACTAGAAATAGCTGGGCAATGTCAAAGCAATTTTTTAGCAAATATAGGATTTTCAAACCCAATAATTCTGTTGTTATTGATGAACTCTATAAAGGACAGTCCTGTCTTAGAGACCTTTCAGTTTTGAAAGGTTATGAAAAATATACAGTGTTATTTCCTGAAGAAAAATATGTAGTGAATACATTTCGTGTAAAGAGAATTTAATCGAAATTCAACAGTTTACTAACGCATTAAAACAGGAACAGAAATGTTTGATTTCCTCAAGTGAGAGTGGCTGCTATAGCCTAGTTGTCTGTCTTGCAACTTTTGACGTTTATCTGCAAATGAGATTTATTTTTTAAATGAAGATATTTTAATTTTTGAATATTTTAATTTATCTTCACTATACCTACATCTGTATTAGGTATGTTGTTGGTGTCTAATGGGTGATACTGAAAGGGATAAAATCAGTACTGGATTATTTGGGTATGAATTGGGCTCACAGTGGATTTCCTAACATTGTTTTTCTGTCTTGTTCTTGCCAGTGGAAATAAATTTTTTGGTCAGATATCTTCGAGCAAACTACTGGTTTTATTCCTATAAATATTAGATTGGCATAAATGTGAAAATAAGTCTTTGAAAATCAATTTAATTCTAAAATGAAATAGAAAGACTTTAATGGTAGCCCCATCATTGCTAAATAGAATTAGGCAGTGATTAAATAATAGAGTGATTTCCACCATTTGGTTCGTAACACTCAAGGATTTCTTCAGATATCTCAAAAGAGTATTGTAATAATACCAACAGATTTATAAAAAAGGATGAGTTTCATGGTAATTTAGCTCTTAGAAGTGGCAGAGTATAAAATGAGCACAATTAGAAGCTAGTCTTCTTTAAAAGATTGATTTATTTTAGAGAGAGAGAGAGAGAGAGAGCGCATGAGTGGGAGAAAGGGCAGAGGGAAAGAGAGAGGAGACTGTCATCCAGACTACCCAGTGATCACCGACACCACCCCCCCAAGGGGCTCAGTCTCAGGACCCTGAAATTACAACCTGGCCAAAAATCAAGTGTTGGACGCTTAACCGACTGAGCCACCCAGGTGGCCCACTTTTTATTTTTTTAAAAGATCTAATTTTTAAGTAATTTCCATAACCAACATGGTCTTCGAACTTATAACCCTGAGATCAAGATCACGTGCTCTACTGACTGAGCCAGCCAGGTGTCCCTAGAAGGTAGTCTTAATTGTACATAGTCACTAATTAACTTCGTTCTTAGACAAGTGGTGCATCTTTTCAGATATTATCTGTAGTGTAAGACTCCTGCCTGCAGTGACTGACATTCACACATGGACAATTTACGATTGTTTTTTTTCAAGACTAACATTTTAGAGTCATTTTGTTTAAGAATACAAGTGGGGAAACAGGGTGTTAAAAATCACACCAAAGAAATGTAATGTAATGCAATTGATACTAAATATGTTGACTATAAAAAAACTATGAACACGGGATCTTTTAATCACATAGTGATATTGAGATAAATTTAATAACAGTGCACAGAAATCTGGAGCTTTATTGTTTAGCACGTCCATCAGGAGAATATAAGAAACCTGTTCTACTTAATATGGAAATGTTTAAATGATGGATTTTAAAAACATGCCATTTGTTGGGACACCTGGATGGCTCAGTTGGGTAAGCATCCACTCTTGATTTCAACTCAAGTCATGATTTCAGAGCTGTGAGATTGAGCCCTGCATTGGCCTCTATGCTGGGCAGGGACCCTGCTTAAGATTCTTTCTCTCCCTCTCCCTCTATCCCTCCCCTACCTCTCTCACTCTCTCTTCTTCTCTGAAGGAATACTATGATTATTTGAAAGTGATTGCTATAAATAGAAATTTAATAGAAATATAGGATAGTAGTAGAAAACCATTTGTGACATTTGAATTGATTTTGATCAGAACTTTATTATCAGAGAATATTTCATTTTCTCTATATGATTATATTCGGTTAATAATAATGACTATGTAAAAAAATAATGAATGTTTCATCCTTACTTCATGCCTGGCACTGTGTTAATTCTTCAATGTCTTGACTTTTTTAATCTTAATAATAACACTATGTAGTCAATAATCTTTTCCTCTCACTCACCTTGAAGTAACAAGTCTATTACAGTCAGAGCTGGAATTCCAAGACAAGCAATTTGATTTTAGAAACTTGTATGTGTTACTATTTCTCCTTTAAGAAAACCTTAAGAGAAAAAAAAGAATATTTTAAGGGAAATGAAATAATTATCAACAAAAAATTATCTGATTCTTTTTAAAAAAGAGATCAAATATTTATAGAAAGTATTTTATTTTCATAAGAAATGCTACAATTACAAATATAAAATCATTTTGGTTTAATGGGATGAAAGAATTTGCACATTAGATAGTGTCAGACATTGAGTTTCAGAATTTATTTTCTTGTCATTCTGTGCCTCCCAGTACGTGGGTCAACCACTGTGAACAAGATCAAAAGGCTTCCCCTCTCAAGATGCTCACAGTTTAAAAAGATAAATAAATGAGTAAAAAATAAATGACAAACTGGATGTGTGCACTCCAGTAAACTGAATTCTTTCAGGGATTTCAATAATAGCTTTTACAGAATAAAATGTATTAAAATACAATCCAAAGCATTAAAAGAAGTCTAGAAATTTCACATCTCTCACTTAAAAGCAGTAGTTTTTCTCATTCTCTCCATCAGCACACTTATATACAACCTCAGTAATTTCTTGAACATTGTCTGTTTTAACTTCCATTGTGATAATAAGGAAAGTCATTCAAACTAAGCAGCTCTGTTGCCTGGGCAACGTTTTTCTTTCCTGTATTCATCTGGCTCCAGATAGGGAACCATTTTAACCATCAGTAAAAACATGCAGATTATATCCTCTAATGAATGACAGGGATTCTATCCAACCTGAGTAATGAAATTCACTTGTAGGAGAAATACATCCTATAAAACAAGATGGAATTTAGCGCTGAAATGCAGGATTGCATAATCACTCTTTACCTATTAGGTTTCCATTAGGCAAACATTGTCTACACATAGAAATAATGTGTGATTAAATAAAAATATGCACAACTCTTGCCCTCCAAGAATTCACAGGTCTGTTTAGCAAACAAAAAGTGACAATAAAAACCAAAACTAAATATTTTAGCATAAGAAAAATGGTATTTTATTTTTCTACTACAAGGTGCCACGGTGATTTGAGATAGTTAACTCACATTGTGTCATGTGATCTATTCACTGAGGCTCTGTCTATATATATATTCACTAGCAGAAAAATTCCAATTCCAAATGTGCTATTGAATGGTGCAGATCAGATACGGTTTGTCCATGTGGCAGTGTGGTTGGCAGGAATTCAAAAGTACCATTCACTTCCTTTGAGCAGCTGTGTTTTAAGATCAAGCTGACCAATTTGAATGGAACTTTTGGTTGGAATGTTTTTCAAAACTGCTCCATCAGAGAATGTGTGGATGCAGCTACAGCACAATTTAGGCATGTCTGTGCAATGGTGAGCATTTCAGTGATGCTTCCCCCAATAACCTCCATTAGAAAGAACTTTTCTTATGCCTCTAAACTACTTACAATTTTGCCTGTCCCAGTTATAGAGCCATTGCTGTACTTTCTTTTGTGTCTTTATTTTTTTTAAGATTATTTATTTATTTGAGAGAGAGAGAGAGAAAGAGAGCGAGCGAGCAAGTGAGTATGACCAGGAGAGGGGCAGAGGGGGAGGGGGAAGCAGACTCCCCACTGAGCAGGGAGACTGATGTGGGGCTCTATTCCAGGACCCTGGGATCATGACCTGAGTTGAAGGAAGATGCTTAACCAACTGAGCCACTCAGGCACCCCTCCCTGTGTCTTTAAAGCACACATGTATGCATCTCTTTAGTATTTAAATGTTCTAGAAAAATTTTACAAGATTATAAGAGTTTAATTAAGTTTATCCCAGATGACCTTTCACATACTGTCTATCACAGAGTAGTAAGAATTAAGAGCAATGAAATTCTTATGAGGGATATCTAGTTTAGTTGCAAAATTGAATCAGTGATCAGTATTTTTTTCTAAGAATTATTTTTTTTTTAATTTAAGACAGAAAGAGAGAGAGAGAGATAGTGGGGGTAAGGGGCAGAAGGAAAGGGAAAGAAGTTTTACAAAGACTCTGCTCTGAGCACAGAGCCTGACCCTGGGCTCTTTCTCAGGACCTCAAGATCAGGACCTGAGCTAAAACCAAGAGTCCACCGCTCAACCACTGTACCACCCAGGGGCCCCAAATTAGTGATCAGTCTTGATTAGAATAGCTTATTTATGGAAAAAAATATTGGCAAATCCATTGATTAACATTAAATTTAAAACCAAAAGTTTTTGCTGTTGTTTTGTTTTAGTTTTTAAAGAAAGAGAGTTTTGATCTCCATCAGGAGCGTGGCTCAGATGTGTCTTCCTTTCTGACAAATGTCTAATTCTTTGGTGCTGACAGAAGTCTGGGACATCCATCATTCCATGGATTGCTTTAGATGAGGAAGCTTATTGGCTCTTTGGCCTTCTTTCTTATCTTTTCATGTAGGTGACTTCCAAAGCTATAAAGGTACAAGAACAATTTTAAATCCCCTCTTTAGATATTATTGACCTGTTTTTATTTTAGATTCATTTTTATTTTAGATTCCTTAGCATTTGTTTTTTGTGGCTTAATGTGTTTCAGCACTTCATTATATATATATATATTTTTTTAACTGATTTTCAAATATGGAACTCCTATCCCTCCAGTAGGACTGAAGGAAATATGCGCTGAAGGAAAATCTGTGCTACTTGTTTTGTCAATAATCATATCTTTGGTTTTTATAAGAACCTGGTAAAAGGATAATAAGAAAATTCAATCAATCACATCTTCAAGAGGGTGATGGCCTTGGAGGAAGGAGTTAGTTGCCACTGATCTATGAGATCTACTTATTTTAAGTTACCTTGATAAATTTGTTTCCAATTTTATCTGAGCTAGTGTTTACTAGCCTTTATGATTAAAATAATTATTTTAAGGCAGATGAAATAATTATAGTTTCTTTTAAATTGAAGTACAGTTACCATGAACTATTATTTTTGTTTCAGTTGTGCAATATAATGATTCGATAATTCTGTACATTTTGCAGTGCTCATGAAGACAAGGGCAATCTTAATCCCTTTTAACTATTTCAGCCAATCTGCCCACCCATCTCCCTCCTGCAACCAACAGTTTATTGCATTTTTTTTTTTTAATTGAAAGGATTTGGGTGTGAGGATGATCTGCCTACAACATTTATCCTGTTGATTGCCAGGGTTGGTTTGGTTGATCTGCCTGGCTAGATGGGTGTCCTCTTTCTCTCTCACTGCACTGTAGACATTAGTAGAACAATGGGGGTTGTCAAACTTCCAAACATCTAAGTGAAGTCCTGTGTGTGGCAGTCTGCCTTTCTAAACAAACAAACAAACAAACAGGCAAACAAAATGTACAATCATGAATCATGGTATTTGAATGTTAGAAAGGGAATCTTGGGATCCTTTTTTTCTTTTTAAGATTTTATTTATTTATTTGACAGAGATCACAAGTAGGCAGAGAGGCAGGCAGAGAGAGGAAGGTAAGCAGGCTCCCTGCCAAGCAGAGAGCCCGATGTGGGGCTCGATCCCAGGACCCTGGGATCATGACCTGAGCCAAAGGCAGAGGCTATAACCCAATGAGCTACCCAGGTGCCCCTTGGGATTATTTTAATAAGGACAGGAAAGTTGCTAAAATTGTATGTCAACAATAAATTAGAAAATATAGTTTAATGAATGTTTTTAGAGAATATTAGATGTATTTAACCCCAGAATTCATGCCAGGAGAACATTTGGGATGCCATTATTACAAGGTTTGTCAATACACCAGGTGTTCTGTTAATATTTAATAGAAATAGAAAACCTATTTATTGATCTTGGAGGGAAAAACAGTTAAAGGGTAAACACAGAAAAAATATTTTTTAAATCTTATTAGTATTGAACATTAATGGAATAAATGTGCTGACACCAAAAAAGAAGTTGAATTTTAAGGCTGTGATTCAACATGATCCAGATATGTTAATTTAATAAAAAGAAACTTTATCATGATATGAATGTTTACATATTTAAATGTTACTAATTTAAGTATGATTGGTATATTGAGAAGTATTGTAACTCATTTCGTATTGCTGATGTATATTTATATATAAGAAATATCTAATAAAATTATATTAGACTATGATGAGAGTTGTATTAATGGAGAATTAATGGAAAAGTAGACTTTTTAAAGGCACTAGGGGGATGTCCCAGAGGGCTAAACAACTTTACATTTGCCATATGTCTAAATCAATGTTTAAAATACTATTTCCTGACCTTGGTAATTGCTCCCTTGTATTGTAATCCAACACCTTCATAATAAGGTGATGACTATAATAATGCTCTTATATCATTCTATAAAATTAAAATAAATCCACAATAGATTTAATAGAAAAAAAATCAAATGGAAGCACACAAGGCCAACTCTACATAAAATTTAATTCAAGGATTTAGAAGGACTTATGATAATAAAAGCCAATTACATTTCATATCCCTTTACATTCTACAAAACACTATTTTCACATGTAATAAAACTATACTCATCATGACAACTCTACAGATCTAGAGAGTAAGAATGAATACTTGATTTTCAAATGACCATGAGAGTGATAGAAAAGATCTTCAAGCCCAGTTCCTCTGACCTGTTCTGTGCTGATACCACGTCATTAGCAGGAGGAGTCAGTGGATTCAAAGATGAGGGAAAGACTCGAGACTGAATTCCATGGAGAACCATGAGAAAAAGGGCTTATCAGCTCAGTTTGGGGGCTTTTGATTCCTTTTCTTAATTTTGTTGTCATCAACTTCTGTTCTTCCCAGAGAAATAAAAATATATATTATATTTCTATATATAAACATAAAATATAACAAAAATACACTATTACATCAGACCTTGAGACAGGACAGCATCATATGTGTTCACAACTGTTGAAATATTATTCAGCATGAATTGATCCTCTATGAAATTTGGGTATATGACTTTGTTCATTTTTCCATGGTAGTAAAAATTTGGATTCTTAATACAAATGTTGTTTTATAAAATGGGAACAATGTATTCTGTTTAGCAATACGAACAGTATACTTAACTAACATTCTTCATAGCATATAAAGGTTTTAAGGAAGATGGAAGGAGATTACAGGATTAAAAGTATGAAAGAATGTTTAGCATTGTGTGCAGTGCTTTTTTGCTTCTAAACACCCTCAGCCATTCCAAGTAGTTATGAATAAATAAAGTTTAAAAATTCACACACTAAAAAGACTTCATTCACATTCAATGTATTGGATTGCAGTATATAAGAATACTCATTGTGTGGTCGTTATTCATGTGTGTGTGTGTGTGTGTTATGCATTCAGATTTGTTTAACATTCATAAGTACCTGTGTTATGTATTCTTAGAAATAAAAAGAGCTATTCATCTTTAGAAGTATAAAAACTTATAAAATACTTGATAATCACTATTACATTGTTCTTATACTTTCTTACATTATAGGGGATTAGAATGAAGGTTTCAAATCATCAAAAGCTATTTTGCTTAAAATAACACTTTATCATCATAGTAATATGATGATAATATGATAATGTGATGATTTTAGTTATGAAAATGCAAAAAATACAGACTAGAGTTAAACAAAGAGCAACAATAATCATACTTCATATACCAACATATGTACAGCAGACTAATTTCCTGAATAACTTTTGCAACACATCATGTATAAAAAAGTAGGTACAGGGACGCCTGGGTGGCTCAGTTGGTTGGACGACTGCCTTCGGCTCAGGTCATGATCCCGGAAACCCGGGATCGAGTCCCGCATCAGGCTCCCAGCTCCACCGGGAGTCTGCTTCTCCCTCTGACCTTCTCCTCGCTCATGCTCTCTCACTGCCTCTCTCTCAAATAAATAAATAAAAAATCTTTAAAAAAAAAAAAGTAGGTACAAATACCCCTTTATGTGCCCATTTGGTTTGGCAAGACAGTGAGAGAAATACCAAAGCCTGAAACAGCAAATTGGATGAGTAATAAAGCACCAAAGCTGAAGGCTGAGGTGAGAGCTCTTGATCCTCAATGGACAAAGTGTTTCCATTTTAATGGGACTCTTGAAGAAGAAAGGAGAAAATGCCCAGACCTGCACAAGGTGGGGAATCATTAAGAGAATCTCACAAAAACAGACTCCAGAAGGTGATTTTCTCAAGAAAGGGTCATGTTATATAAAGAAGAAAGTGCTCAAAGGATAAGACAGAGGGAAAACTTTGATGCTTTATGTAGGAGGAAAAACAGCTTTAGCAAAGAATTTCTGTTGACAGTCTGGTTATAATATACCTTTTAGACTAGAATCCACTCTATTGCTGTTGCCCTCAAAAGGCATAAACCTGGCATTTACTTTAAAATGTTCCCAATTGGTGACCCCTTCCAGGTACATAATGGAATGAATAAAGGGAATCCATTTTAAATCAAAACCTCAAAAAATCCCACAGATAAAATTTTACTGATCATAATCTCATATTCCTCAAAATCACATAAACTGAAGCTACATCCATCATGAGCAAGTGTAAGCAAAAGCAACAAATACCCATAACAAAGTAGCATATTTTTCAGATGGAATAATCATATTATGAAAGGCAAATGACACAAAAGAACAGTAGTATAATTTTAATAATGGAAGTTAAAATGGATTTTATGACCATACCTTTCTAGAGATCGGGCATGGAAGTAAATTTACCAGGAGAAAATAACAATTCTAAACTTTCATAAACACAGTAACATTACTTAAAAATAAATATAACCAAAAGTGATTGAACTACAAGAAAGAATTAACATATCTATAAGTCTTTGGAGAGATTTTAATACATTCATCTTCAAAATTGATAGTAAATATATGGAAGGTTTTTTAATTAAGTTATTCACTTTAATTCCAGTATAGTAAACATACAATATTAGTTTCAGAAGTACAATATAGCAATTGAACATTTCTATACATTATGTAGTACTCATTAGTATAAGTGTACTCTTAATGCCTTTTACCTATTTCACCCATCCCCCTTCTGGTAACCATCAGTGTATTCTTTACATTAAGAGTCTGTATTTTGGTTTGTTGCTGTCTCTCTCTTTTCTTCCCTTCCCCACTTGTTTTGTTTGTCAAATTCCACATGTGAGTGAAATCGTATGATATGTGTCTCATATTTGTCTTTGACTGACTGACTTTACTAGCAAAATGTATGGAAGATTTGCACCACATAAATTACAAGGCGAAATAGTAATTTCTCCTCTAAAGCCACATATGTCCTAACAATCTTTTCGTTCTGTCAAAATATACACAAATAAACAGCAAGGCTTCTGAGAAAGGGAGAATTGGAGAGGATAGTACAAAACTATGTGGCTTTGTAAAAACTCACAAAGCAAAAAAAAAAAAAAAAAAAAGAAAAAAATTTAAGACTCCAGGGGATAATTTTGACAGCCCATGCAGACGTGTTAATGTCAACAGATGCTGTCACAGTGGTTACTAAAAATGTACCAAAACAATAGAGTGGTTATGATGGCAAAACGTGATTTAGACCATGGCTGGTGGTTGCTGAGACAAGATAGATGGAAAGGAGCATGAGCCAGTGTGCTCCTGTTAGGATGATCACAGGCAGTAGGGCAGTGAACAAGAGCCAAGCACAGCAAGAACAGGGAGTGTGCCTCTCTGGGATGGAGCCCAGAAAGCCAGTGTCTAGGATAGGACACTCTTCCCATCATCTTAAGATAGATGATAAAATGCTCTTCTGATGGTATAGCAACAGTGCTGAACATTTTTCCATTTCCTCATAAAGACCATAATTCTGCTATCTTTTGACCTCAGTTTGTCTAGGATGTGTTATAGATGAATGAATCAATACAATTTTTATGCTATTCCAGAATAATTCTCCTATTAATGTATCATATGTAAGCGAATTTGCTTTATAGAAAAACATGTGGTGTAACAGGCTGCACATAGAATATTGCACTGAGTGATTGGAGAAAACTATTTCCTTTCAAATTAACTCCATGAAACAAGGGTGGGTATCCCATAGACTATATTCTCTGACTACAGCACAATTAAGTTAACACAGTGAATTCAACAATAACAAAAAAAAACTCATTAAAACCTCCATATATTTGAAAATGAAAACATTGGAGATTAATTTTAATCTCCTAAGTAACTCACAGTTCAAGAAGAAATCATAATGGAAATGCATGCATATGTATACAAAATTGTAATATAGAAATGACTAAATATAAAAATGTGTGCACAGAGAAACATACAACCATTAATGCATTTATTGAAGAAGAAATCCAAGACTAAAGATTATTTTAAATACTAAGAAAAGTGCAATAAGAAAGAAATCATAAAAATGAGAATTGCAATGGAAGGCAGAGATACAATAGAGATCAATGAAGCTCAGGTGTCAAAATGGAAAAGATCAAAGAAAAATAAAAGATTAATACAAAAATTACAAAAAAACCTTCATACAAGGTTTTCCGCTTCTGCTATCCTTCCCCACCATACACACACATACAACAAAAACTTAACCAATTATAAGAATGTGTATTCAAAGGTGGCAAAAGAGAGCTAATGATAAGGGAAGGGTCTGATAGAGAATAGCAGTCCAGCAACGTGTGCTGTGTTCTTGGCCCACTTTTCCTCTGTATTTTCCAGTTTGGGAGGAATTTGACAGCTTTGTGGCGCTATGGGTATAGCAATTTGAAACTAGTGCTTACTGAGTGTTAGGACCGTAAAAAGCAGCATGTTAAGAGTAAGAATAAACCTGAAGTAGACAATTCCTCACTAGGGACTGCTGCTCAGTCTCAAGTGATCTCCAATGCCAAAATTAGCTTAAATGGTCCTTGGAGTGTTTGTGTCTCCAGGTACAGACAGAAGCAAATGTATCTCTTCTCTGGAGGCAGGTAACATCATCCTAGACTGCCAATTATTTCTGTAGATACCCTTTCAGATACAATGTTCTGCATGCAATAGAAATTAATCACCAACAGAAGGAGGAGGTAAGAAAACATGAATGAAAATTGCAGAAACTGAGAAATAAGTCAACCGTGATTTCAGTAATTGGGGTTATCGGAAGCAGACCCTTAAACTCATAATACATTTGAAAATTTATATAAAATTGCAAAATTCCTGAAATAGTTTTTTAGGACTAACTCAAAACAAAACAAACAAGGTAACAAAGAATTGAAAGAGATATTAATGGGAGTGGCAATAAAAAAAATGACCCACTAATTGGTACAGGTTTCTTTTGAGGTTAACAAAAATGTTCTGTAATTAGATACTAGTGATAGGTTAACAACCTTTTGAATACATTGAAAACCACTGAACTGTATACTTAAAGACTAGAAATGTTAAATATCTCCCCAGAGTCAGGATAGTCTAACATGTAAGTTTCACCATTTATTCGATCTTTTTTCCAGCTTTATTGTTGCAATATTACATTGTATAAGTTAAAGGTTTATGATATGATGATTTGATACATGTGTATAGTGTAGAGTGATTACCACAGTGAGGTCAATTAACACATATATCACCTCACATAACTACTATTTTTTTTTTTTGTAACAGGAGCATTTAAGATCTACTCCCTTAAGAACTTTCAAATATACATTATTGTAGTCACCATGTTGTACACTACATCCCCTAAACTTATTTATCTTACACTGGGAATTTGTACCCTTTGACCCATATCTCCTTATTTCCTCCATATCTCATGGTTGGCAACCACCAATCTACTCTGTTTCTAAAAGATCAACTTTTTCAGATTCCACACAGAAGTGAGGTAATACATTTGTCTTTTCTGTCTGACTTATTTGATTAATATCCTTTATGTTCATCTATGTTGTTACAAGAGAGTCTTCCCTCCTTTTTATTGGCTGAAAGATTCTATTACAGAAACACACACACTTAGGTTGTCTCTATCTATGTCTTAGTTATTGTAAATACTGCAGTGAACATGAGGAGTACAAATATCTTTTTGAGGTATTAATTTCATTTCTTCTGGATATGTACTCAGACATGGGATCATAGGATCATAATGCTAATTCTATTTTTAATTTTTGAAGAAACTCCACACTGTTTTCATAGTGGATATACCAATTTACATTCCAACAACAGTGTAGAAGTGTTCCGTTTTTCCACATCTTTGCCAGCATTTGTCTGTCTTTTTGAGAGTCGTCATTCTTAAGAGGGGTAAGATGATATCCCATTGGTTTTGATTTGCATTTCCATAATGATTAATAACGTTGAACACTTTTTAATATACCTGTTGGCCATTTGAAGGTCTTCTCTGAAAAAATATCTATTCAGGTCCTTTGCCCATTTTGCAGTCATATTATTACTTTTGTTGCCATCAAGCTGTCTGAATTTCTTATATATTTTGGATATTATACCCTTATCAGATATATAGTTTGGAAATACTTTCTCGCATTCCATAGGTGGCCTTTCTATTTTGTTGACTGTTTCTGTTGCTATGGGAGAGCTCATTAGTTTGATGTAGCACCACCTACTCATATTTTTGCTTTCATTGCCTGTGTTTTTGATGTAAAAAAAATACTGCTAAGTCCAATTTTAAGGAGATTTTTCCTTATGTATTCTTCTACAAGGCTTATGGTTTCAAGTCTGATGTTTAAATCCTTAATCCATTTCAAGTTTCAGTGAGTGGTGTAAGATAGGGGTCCAGTTTTCCCAACACCATTTATTGAAGAAACTATCCTCTCTTCATTTGGTATTCTTAGCTTTCTTGCCAAATCTTAGTTGATGTTATATGCATTATTTCCGAGCTCTGTATTCTGTTTCACTGGCCTATTGGTTGTATGCCAGTACTGTATGTTTTGATTACTATAGGTTTGCAATATGGTTTGAAATCAGAAAGTCCAATGCCTCCAGCTTTATCATTTTGGAAAACTGCTTTGGTCTTTTGTGGTACTGCATAAATTTAAGGATTGTTTTTTCTATTTCTGTGAAAAATGCTATTGTAATTTTGACAAGAATTGCATTGAATCTACAGATGAACTTTCAGTAGTATGGACATTTTAACAATATTATTTCTCCCACTCTATGAACATAGGGTGTCTTTTCATTTGTTTGTATCTTTTTCAATTTATTTCATCAATGTAATAGTTTTCCATGTACACATTTGTCACCACTTTGATTAAATTTATTCCAAAATATTTTTTGATGATTTTATTTTGATGCTATTTGAGTGGGGTTATCTTCTTGTTTTAAAATATTGAATTTATTTATGTATTTGAGAGAATTTATTTGTTTATTTGAGAAAGAGTGGGGGAAGGGCAGGGTGAGAGGGAGAGAAGGAAACTCAGGCATACTCTGCTTTGAGTGCAGAACACAACTCAAGGCTCCGTGTCACAACCTTGAGATCATGACTTCAGCTGAAACCAAGAGTCAGATGCTCAGCTGACTGCACCCCACAGGCATCCCAGGGATTATTTTCTTTTTCCTATTGTATGTAGTTTTTTGCCAGTAAATAAAAGGAAATTGATTTTTGTATGTTGTATTTTGTATCCCTGCAAACTTAATGAATTAATCGAATAGTTTTGATAGCTTTTTGTTGGAGTCTGATTTTCTATATATGAGATGATACATCTGAAAAGATAATTTTACATCTTTCTAACTTAGCTGCCTTTCCTTTCTTTATTTTTTCTAATTGATCTACCTAGGATTTTCAACAATATGTTGAATAGAAATAGTGAGGGGCTTGCTCCTGATCTTGTCCTGATCTTCTGATCTTATAGGAAAATGTTTCAACTTTTCACCATTGGCTATGACGATAGTTTTGGGCTTGCCGTATATGGCTTTATTACATTGAGATATGTTTCTTCTATACACTCTTTGTTAATAAGTTTTTATCATGAAAGGATATTTAATTTTGTTAAAGGCTTTTTCCACATTTATTGAGATGATCATATATCTTTATTTTCACTTTATCAATGAGTATCACATTTATTGATTCAGTATGTTGAACCATTCTTGTATCTCAGAGATAAATCCCACTTGATCATGGTGTGTGATTCTTTTTACATGTTGCTGAATTCCGTTTACTAATATTTTGTTGAGGACAATTTTTCTATATTCATGATAGATATTGGCCATTAGCTTTCTTTTTTTACAGTGTTCTTCTCTGGCTTTTGTATTAGTATAATGCTGTCTTCCTTGTTAAATAAATTTGGAAGTAGTTCAACCTCTTCAATATTTGGAAGAATTTGAGAAGACTTGGTATTAATTATTTATTTTTTATTTTTTATTTTTATTTATTTATTTATTTATTTATTTATTTATTTATTTTAAGAATTCACCTTGAAGCCATCTGGTGCTTTGCTTCTCTTTTGGGGGGAGTTTTTGATTACTGATTCAGTCTTCTTGTTTGCTATTGGCCTGTTCAGATTTTCTATTTTATTTCATAATTCAGTGTTGGTAAGTTCTATGTTTCTAGGGATTCATCCGTTTCTTATAGGTTTTCCAATTTGTTGGCTTATTGTATATTCATTGTAGTATATTATGATCTTTTGTATTTCTGTGGTATCACCTGTAAATGATGTGGGAGCCCTAGGTTCTTGTCTCACAGAGTTGAAAAATGAATCTAACAGAAAAAGGAGAGTGAATAAAGCAATAGAAGTTTACTAAGCAAGGACAGAAAAAGCTATCAGAAGTGAGAGGGCTCCTGACAGGGTTGCCACTGAAGGCTTTTAGGAATGGTCTTTTATAGAAAGCTAACCAGGGAACTTAAATCATTTAACATCTCTCCCTGGGGTCCAGGGGAAGGAATGAATAAGGGACAGACAGGGCTAGATAGGGAGAGATAGGTAAGGGGCCATGGGATCAGGCTCACAAAATTCAAAATGTGGGAGATGAAAGGAAGCCAGAGATAAGGGAACAAACCAGACCATCCTGTCCTAGGTGTCAGAGGTAAGGTCTAGTTAGAACAGCTACTTGTGACCAAATAAGAATTACCAGATGCAAAAAGAAAGTTAGCCATTGAAGTTGTTATCACTAGAACTTACTCAGTGGTGCTATCAAGAGAGATGCAGAGGCTAGCTTCAGACGAATACACAATAGTGAGCAGTAGCCATGGGATCCTGGGACAGCACAGTGACAGAGGCCACAGCTAGCTATTGGTATGGATGTAGGTTGCAGTGGGAAGAGGTTGAGGGAACAGGGGGAGACTCAGGCAATTGATGTCTGCAGTCACAAAAACTATGTATAAAATAAACTTTATTAGCAAAATCTGGAGGGCATCCATGAAGGCTGTGTTAGCCATTCGTTTTCTCAGTGATAAAAAGCTGATATGGTCATCTGTGGAATAGACTTCTGGGGTCCAAGGCAATGCCCTGAGTGATGACAGCTAGGGGATCTGCAGCATTTGCTAGAGCTGTGGAGGTCCTCAGTTGTGAAAGCTGCTGGAGTCTTTTCTGCAGAGCAAGCCGCTGAGAATTGCAGGTTCTCCCACTGAGTGGCTCATCCTGGTAACTCCAACCCTCCTTCCTTATTCCTAACCATCTTTAGCGGTCTCAGCTTTGCCTATCTCTTGGTGTGGTAAACTGACACAGGTCCATTGTGTAGTTCCTTGAAAGGCTGGAGTAGCTGGTCACTCAACCCATTCTCCTTTTCTTGGAGAGGAGAACTCTCTTAAACAGAGGAATTCCATCTTGGTGCTGAGTAGTGTCAGCCTGGGGGATGGGATGATGCAAGAAAATGAATCCATTCTTCCTTAACCTTCTGTGTTATTATTCTGTTATTTTGTTCTGCTGTGTTACTAAACTTTTTAGTCTGGACTTCTGAGCTCTCTTACTTAGAGTTATTTTCATTTGTTGGTAGGTATCTAATAGTTGTTCATTATGGGGAAGCAGAGGCTGAGTCTTCTGCTCTGCCATCTTGATGACATCACTGTCCCTAGATCATTTCAATCTAATGCAAAAATTTTCAAGGAACAAAAAAGAAAGAAAACACCTAATTCAGTATTATTAATTATTCTATGTGACTAATATAACTGGATAAGACAATTAGAAAATGAGAGTGAGATGAAGGGGAAAAATGTCAATTTTAAATCCCAAATACAGAGATGCAAATGGATTACCTAAAAATTAACAAATGGAATGCAGTATAAAACATAATCATTACATCACTGAGTTTATTATAGGAGAGAAAGATGTGTTTCATATTAGAAAATTAATTAATGAAATGCACCTCCTAAAGGAACTTAAGAAAACTGTTATCCCATTAGATAATTATGTTATCCCAAAGATAATCATTTTATGAAATGCAGCTACCACTCATCAAAAACAAAGAAAATGTGAACAAAAAACAATAAAATAAAACAACATTAAAAAATTTATTTTTGATTAAGTGAAGTGTATTTTTGAAAAATACAGCAAAGATTGTCTTCAGTGACAATAATTTTAAAAAATCCATGTAAATTCAACAGCATTTTTAATTTCAGTACTTCTTTCAATATTGCACTAATAGCCTTGCCACATTAAAATAGTAATAGTATAAACATATAAGGAATGAAGAATAAAGTACTGCTACTGTTTGCATAGGAGATATTTATTTGTCTACATAGATACACCCTTCAATCTCAAATTGTTAAACCAAGAAGCCAGCAAAATTATTATGTATAAGATAAATCCATGTTAATGTGTGATATTTCTATATAACAGGAACAAGCATTTTGAGACTATAATAAAATACAAATTCTTTAAAATCCCAAAACTATAAAATAAGCATTATAATAAGTGAAACAACATTTATAAGACTTGCATGTAAAAATGCATAAAGCAATAAAATATATTACAGAAAACCCAGATGGTTAAGAGAAATATCACATTAATGGAAATGACACTGTTTTAAGCATATTGAGTCTAATTAAATTGATTTAAATATTTTTTTCTGTGCTACAATTTATTTATTTATTTTAATTTAAATTTTTAAAATTTTTTATAAACGTATAATGTATTTTTATCCCCAGGGGTACAGGTCTGTGAATCACCAGGTTTACACACTTCACAGCACTCACCATAGCACATACCCTCCCCAATGTCCATAACCCCTCTCTTGACCCCCCTCCCCCCAGCAACCCTCAGTTTGTTTTGTGAGATTAAGAGTCACTTATGGTTTGTCTCCCTCCCATTGATTTAAATATTTAAAGCAAGGGAAAGTGCTATGTAGTGAACACAGGTTTTCAGAGTATCATGCTTAGACTTAGGCAAAATGTGTCCATCTATAGACCCCAGACTGTAGAATTTCACACATCACAAATACAAATACTTTTGTTGTAGCACATCTGGCTTCTCTGTCATGCAGGATCCTTAACTCAGCTTTCACATGGTAAGGCTCACAACACTAAATATGTATCTAGTAATTAATACAACTTGGGCTCCAGGAAAGCTTTCTCAGTATCTAATGTTCTAAATCCATAAAACAAAAGTCTTTTTTTTCTTTTTTTTTTTCCTGAATGCCATGAATGTTTGTCATTTGGCCAACATAAAAAACAGAGAGACTTGAATAGTGAAGTGCTTAGGTAAGAGAAATAAATTAAATAACATGTCAGATACTTTTTAGGTGCATGAATGCAGTATGTTCTTGCATAACAAAATATGCTTACTCGGTAGAGCCAAAGAATCATTTTGTTTTCTTTCTGCTCTAACTTATGGTTCCTGGAATATTCACAAGTTAGCATAGCATTTGCAACAGTTACAGCTGACAGTTGATGATATTTTGCAATATTAAAAAATTTGTATTACTATTAGGTATTTTCATATGTGTGCCTAGACATGCATGCATGAAACATGACACTAATTTACTCCTTAAATATATGAACACTAAAGCATAAGATTGTAAATAGTGTTATTTTATTAAAAATGATAAAAATTTAGTTTCACTTTAAGCAATTTAATATTAAATTTTATATGCATTCATTTTAAAATAATATTTTATCATTTAATGGAATAGACGGTTTTGAATATTTTCAAAATACAATTAGTAACATATTTGAGGGGCAGTTTGGTTAACATGCAAAGAATCTGGAAATTGTCATTCCATTTTTTACAAGGTAATACTGAACAAACTGAAAATCAGTGACTTTTATTGTATTCATCAGAGAACTGATTGTAAGGTACATCACCACCCAAAGTTTGGAGACATCAAATCAAGAAAATGATATCCCAGATATGCTCATGTGAGACAGAAAGTCCTAGAACTATAAGCTGGTAGGAGCATTTAGCTGACAATGTTATCAAATTGGCTGAGACGAAATGTGAACTAGGATGATGGGTACAAACTCAAGGAGCTACAGTCTTAGGGGAGGTTTTTATACTTGCATGGTTTCACCTCCAGGAATGATTCGCTACTGATGGTGAAAATCTCAGAAACGTCTCCTGTTGGCAGAAGGAAGGGTAGAATAATCATTGTGGAATAGTTGATTTATGTATACATGAAAAAGACTAATTCTCTAGAGTTTTACTGTGCCTGGGGAACAGTATTTCTCCCACTCCAACTTACTCAACCCTCCTGTTCGTAAGGTGAAAATAAACTATACGTTTGAAAATAACTTGTAAAGGTCACAGCCCAGAAACAAAGACCCACTAAAAAAATGAGCTGTCACTATTAGATTGTAGACTGTTTCTCATCCTTTCTACTTTATCAGTGCACCAACAGGACTCCAGTAAAGTCATAGTAGATTACACTTGAAAGAGCTGCAAGACACAAACTCTCTGAGGAGGAGTATATAGAGAAAGCAAAAGCCAAGAGAGAAAGGAGAAAGAAGAAAAGCTTAGGAATTGAAGCCTCTGACCATCATAGTTAAAAACAGGATTTAAAAAGCCCAATTGTTAGAAAATTAATATGTATATTAACATGTAAGACCAATTTACCCTCAGTCCTTATTACTGAGTAAAATATGTGCAGCTTTCAACAAAAAGTATAAACAATAACAACACAAACAAATAAAATTAAAAAAAATATGCAAGGCAAAACACAATGTGGGACCAAATTGACAGAATGTTCAATAGCAAGAGTGAACCTTAGGGTAAGCTTTAGATAGTGGGTGATTATGATGTGTCAATATAGGTTCATCAGTTGTAAAAAATGTACCACTCTGGTGGGGATGTTGATAATGGCAGAGGCTGTGTCAGTACAGGTCCAAGGGGTCTGTGGGAAATCTCTGTATCTTCCTCTCAAATTTTCTGTGAACTAAAACTGCTCTAAAAAAATAAAATCTTAGTAAGACAGAACAAAAGTTGTCAAGAGACAAACCAAGCAGTAGAAATAGAATCAGATATGGTATAGATTTTAGAATTATCAGGGGGAGAATTAAAAATGATGTTAAGTCTCTAATAGTCTCTAATAGAAAAAGAAATAGATAATATAAAATAACAGATATAACAAAATCAGAGAGATAAATCACTAAAAAGGAATTTAAGAAGAAATGTTAGAAATCTAAAACACTTGGGGCACCTGAGTGGCTGTCAGTTAAGTGTCTACCTTTGGCTCAGGTCATGATTCCAGAGTTCTGGGATCAAGCCCTACTTTGATATCCCTGCTCAGCGGGGAATGTGTTTCTCCCTCTCCTCCCCACTTATGCATATGATTTCTCTCGCTCTCTCAGGTAAATAAATAAAATCTTAAAAAATAAATAAATCTGAAACTCTCTAAGGAAAACAACAAATATTTTTGTTGTTCAAATTTGTAGACTTGGCATAGCCAAAGAATGTCACCAAAATTAAATGCAAAAGGGAAAGAAAAAGAATGGAAAAAAAAGCAATAAAACATCCAAGATATATGGGACAGTTTCAAAAGATATTATATATAAATGCTTGAGGAATTTGAAGAAGAATAAAGAAAGAACAGAGTAAAGGAAATATTGGAAATAATAATAATTGAGAACTTTCCAAAACAACAGATACCAAACATAAATCCAGGGTGAAGAGGCAACACTAAGCATCATAAATGCCAAAGTTATATATACCTAATAATATTATATTCATGTAGAAACCAGAAGCAAAGATAAAATATTGAAATAAGACAGGGAAAGAAACACCTTACAATAGAGGATTGAAGATATAAAATGCAGCAAACTTTTCATCAGAAATCATGCAAGTAAGAAGAGAAAGGACTGAAATATTTAAAATATTTAAGGAAAAATTTCCACCAACTTAGAATTCTATATCTGGTAAAACTATCTTCAAAGTGTTAAGAGAAATAATGCCTTTCTTAGAAAAACTCAAACTGAAGGAATTCATCACGGGCAGACATGTCCTAGAATGAATGTTTAAAAGAAGTTCTTCAGGGAGAAGGAAAATGATATAACACAGAAACTCAGGTCTCATAAAAATGAAGAGCACAGGAAAAGGGATAAATGAAGATACAATAGATACGTTATTTTTATTATTTTTAATTGAAAACATAACTATTTAAAGTATTAATAGATCAATTCACAAGGTGATTATATCATATGGTTAAGTTGAATGACAATGCCATAATGAATGTAGGGGAGGATTGGGGTATACTTTCTTACAAGGTACATTCATAGCAAGTTAAACAATATGGAGTTACCTGAAGATGTACTTAGATTAGTTAGAATTATGCATTCCAAACACTACTACTGATTTTAAAACATATAGTGGATGTATTTAGAGATAAAAATGGAATCATAGAAAGGTCAGTTCAAATCAGAGAAGGTAGAAAGAGAAGAAAATACAAATAAGTACAAAAATTGAAAATGGGTAAACATGGCAAATATTAATCTAATAATTATTTTGAATACCAGTTGTCTAAATACATCAGTTAAAAGACAGAGCTTCAGAATAGTGCAGGAAAAAAAGACACAGAACTGAATGTTGTTGTGTTATGTACCAGGAAACTTTAAATGCAAGTAATCTGATTGGTTACATTTAAAAGTATGGAGAAAGATATATTAACACTAACAAGAAGAAAGTGGGAGTAGCAATATAAATGTCAGGGAAAAAGACCCTTCCAAACAAGATAGAGTAACAGGAACAATAGTTTTACAGGAAGACCTTGAAATCTTTTAATATGTACGCAGCTAAACTAATTAGAATGTCAAAATATGTGAGGCAAAAACTGATGGGTCTGAAAGAAAAATACACAGAAATATGATTATGATCGGGGACTTCATCATCCTTCTTTCAGCAACTGACAGATCAAACAGGCAGAAAGTCAGTATAATTGATCTGAACGGCACCATACATCAATTTTTCCTGATATTTCAAAAATTATTTAGCCAGTGATAGCAGAATAAATATTCTTCTCATGCTCACATGAAACATCCACCAAGATAGATCAAATTATAAGCAATAAAATTACATATTAACACATTTAAAATAATAAAAATTATACAATTTTTAAAATAATAAAAATTATACAATGAAATTAAGGTAGGATAACAGAAAGATAACTGGGACATCCCCCACCAAATATCTGATGATTAAATAACATACCTCTAAATAGCACTTGTATTGAAAGTCTTAAAAGTTATTTAAAATATTTTTATTTAGATAAAAATGGAAATGCAATTTATCAAAAAAGTGGAATGGGGCAATGTAGAAAGAGTTTACAGCATCAAAAATCAAACAACAGTAAAACACACAGGCACACACACACATATATATGTGACAGAGAAAATCAATGAAAACAAATCTGTTTCTTAGAAAAGATCAATAAAATTGACAAATTTCTAAAAAGGCTAAGAAACAAAAAATGATATAATTTTCATTATCACTTGAAAAAAGTTTTTACTACTCACCCTTCAGAAATCAAAAGTATATTAATGGAGTCAAAGATATATTAATGAAATAATAGCCTGACACATGAATTAACAATTTAGATAATATAAAACAATTTCTTAAAAAGGCAAAGTATCACCACTCATCTAATGACAAATGGAAATTTAAGTAGTTTTATAACTATTAAGAAAATAGAAATTAAAACATAAAAACTCCTAAAAAAGAAATCTATTGGATTAAATCATTTCACTCATGAATTCTACCAAAGATTTAAGGGAAAATTAATACCAGTTCTACACAATCTCTTCTAGAAAACAGAAAAGAAGAAAATAACCATTTCATTTTTTTTCAGCTCTTCTTTTTTATTTTATTTTATTTTAACATGTCATGTATTATTAGCCCCAGGGGTACAGGTCTGTGAATTGTCAGGCTTACATACTTCACAGCACTCACCATAGCACATACCCTCCTCAACGTCCATAACCCAACCACCCAATACCATTTCATTTTAATGAAGCTAGTACTACCCGATTCCCAAACTAGCAAAGCCGTAGGAAAAAAAAAAAAAAAAAAAAAAAAAGAGTACAGGGCTCTATCTCTCATTAATATAGATGCAAATGTATTAAAAAAAAAAAAAAAGCAGGGGCACCTGGGTGATGCAGTTGGTTAAGCATCTGACTCTTAGTTTTGGCTCAGGTCATAATCTCCTGGTCATGAGATCAAGCCCCTACGTGGAGCTCCATGCTCAGCAGTCTGCTTTGATTCTCTGTCCCTCTGCCCCTGCCTTTCCTACTTGTGCTCTCTCTCTCTCTCAAATAAGTGAACAAATTTTAAAAAATAAAAAAAAATAGCAAGAAGTGGATTTAAGCAGGACATATACCAAGTGGGTTTTCCAAGGATGCAAAACTGGTTAAATAATTTAAGAGAAATCAACACAATCCATGATATTTTCAAACCAAAAGGAGAAGTTACTTGAAGAAGAACTTGACAAAGTTCATTATACATTTATGATAAATACTCTCAGAAACTTAATAGTAGAAAGCAAGGAACTTTCTCCACTTAATGAAGAACATCTACACAAAAATAATGGTTTACATGCTACTTAGTGGTGAAAGACTGAATCTTTCCCTCTAAGTTTAGGAACAAGCAAGAATGTTTACTCTCCTTACCCTTAGTAAACATCATTCAGGAAGTTAGGGGCAATGAAATAAGACAAAAACAAAATGCATATGTATCTGAAAGAAGAAATAATATCATCCCTAATTCTAGGTGACATAGTCATCTACCCAGAAAATACCAAAGAACATGCAAAAACAAACAACAACAACAAAACAAAACAAAAACAAAACCCTCTTAGAACTTTGAAGTGAGTTTAACAAGGTCATGAGAATTATGATACCAATATTCCAAAAGTGCTTTATATTTCTGCACATTAGGAGCAACAAATGGAAACTAAAATAAAAAATATAGTACCATTTACAACTGCTCAAAATGACAAAATACTGGGGTATAAATTTAAACATCTACAGGGCTTCTAAGCTAAAGAATGTAACATTCCAATAAAATGAATCAAAGAAAATTGATATATAGCCTTAATGCAATTCTTGTCAAAATTACAGCAAGATATTTTGTAGATAAAGACATGATGATCTAAAGTCAAATAGCAAAAATAATTTTGAAAGGGAACAATAAAGTGGAGTGGATCACTATATCTGATTTCAAGATTTATTTTAGAGCTTCAGAAATCAGACCCTGATGTATTGGCAGAGGCATAGGAACAAAGATCAACAGAACAGGATAGATATCCCAGACTTATACACACACAAATATGACCAACTGACTTTTAACAAAGGTGCAAAGGGAATTGAATGTAGGAAGAACTGTCTTTTTGAAAAATGGTACTGGAGTAACTGGATATCCATAGGTAAAAGTGAACCTTGATTTAGACCTCACTCCTTATTTAAAAAATAACTCAAATCATAAACTTAAATAAAAACTGTAAATCTATAAAATCTTTAGAATAAAATATAAGACAAAATAGATTTTGAAGACTAAGAAGTCTAAGAAGACTTCTTAGACGTGCACCAAAAGTATGATCATTAAAGGAAAAAAATTAATAGATTGGACTTCCCCAAAATTAAAACACTTGATTTGTGAAATTCTCCCTCAAGAAGGACAAACTGCAGGTTGGCATAAAATATCTGGAAACCACAAATCTAACAAGGGGCTCATATTTAGAATTTGTAAAGATTTCTCAATACTCAACAGTTTAAAAAAAACACTCTGATTAGAAAACAGGGGGAAAAACATGAAGGCGCATTTCACTGAAAAGGATAGAAGGATGGCAAATAAATACGTGAAAGTATGTTCAACTGCACTAACTTAGGGACATGAAAATAAATTGCACAGTATAATATCACTGCATGCCTATCAGTTTAACTAAAATAAAAATTCAGACAAGTTCAAATGCTGACAAGGATGCAGAGAAGGTGGATCTTCCATATAATTCTGGTGGAAGCATAAAATGATGCAGGAATGTGGGAAATACTTTGAGAGATTTTTATAAAACTAAATGGATTATTCATTCTTTGGGTGTTTGGGAGTTTGATAAATTCTTTATATATTTTGTTTACTAACCTTTTATCAGATAGGACATCGGCAAATATCTTCTCCCACTCCATAGATTGCCTTTTAATTTTATTGATTATTTCCTTTGCTGTGCAGAAGATTTTTATTTTGATGAAGTCCCAATAGTTTATTTTTGCTTTTGTTTCCTTTGCTTTTGGAGATCTCTAGAAGGAAGTTGCTATGGCTGATGTCAAAGAGGTTATTGTCTATGTTTTCTTCTACTATTTGTATGGTTTTATGTCTCACATTTAGGTCTTTAAACCATTTTAAATTTATTTTTTTATAGTGTAAGGAAGTGGTCCAGTTTCATTATTTTGTGTGGTGGTGTCCAGTTTTCCCAACATCATGTGTTGAAGAAAATGTCCTTTCTCCGTTGGATATTTCTTCCTGCTTTGGTGAAGATTAGTTTCTGGTCTTGCATTCTGTTCTATTATCTATTTGTCTATTTTTGTGTCACTACCATGCTATCTTGATCAGCTTTGTAATAAAACTTAAAGTCTGGAATTGTGATGCCTCCAGCTTTGCTTTTTCAAGGTTGCTTTGGCTATTTGGGACCTTTTGTGATTCCACACATATTTTAGGATTGTTTGTTCTAGCTTTGTGAAAAATACTGGTGGTGTTTTGATAGGAACTACATTAAATCACCCCAGTGTTTATAGAAGTATTATCTATAACAGACAAATTATGGAAATAGCCTAATCATCAATCAACTGATGAATGATATTTGAATGATATGAAGTTGTGATATTTAAATATATATAGCACTTGCTGTGATGAGTACAGGGTGATATACAGAAGTGTTGAATCACTATACTGTACACCTGAAACAATTATTACACTGCATTTAACTAATGGGAGTTTAAATAAAAACTTAAAAAAAACGAAAAAATAAACTAAGTGGAATCTTACTATAGGACCCTGTAATTGCACTCCGGGGCATTTGTCCTAAAGACATGGAAACTTATGTCGACACAAAACCCATACCAAATTATTCATAGCAATTTTATTTGTAATAGCTAAAGACTGGAAACAACAAATGCCACTTAATAGGTAAATGATTAAAGAAAATTTGCATATCCATATCATGGAATACTACTCAGTAACAAAAAGGAGAAACTATTGATACATGCAGCAACTTAAAGAGATCTCAGGGACATTATGCTAAGTAAAAAAAAAAAAAGCCAGTATCAAAAGGCCTCATGCAAAACAAACAAGCAAAAAGCAAAGGTCTCATACTGTATGATTCCATTAATAGAACATTCTTGAAATGATCAAATTAATGAAATTCAGCACATATTATTAGTTACCATGGGTTAGGATAAATTGGTGGCAATACAAAGGTCTCTGTGGAAATAGAATGGTTCTGTATTTTTATTTAGTTGGTTAACAGAATCCAAATGTGTGACAAAATCACATTGCACTTTACACACGCTTCATAACAATGTCAACTTTTTTGCATTTATTTTACTATAGTTATCTTGGTTGTAACAATTGGGGAAAACTGGGTGAAGGGTAAACAAAATGCTCTGTATTATCTTGAATTTCTGTGGGTCCATAAAAATCTTAAAATAAAAAAGTTAAAAATATACTAAATTTCTACAACCATAATGTAAATACTACTAATATTATGTATTCTTAAATATTACCAAAAATCCAAAATGATATAACTTCATATCACAGTTACTTTAAAAACTGTATCACACAATTATTCAAAATTTTAAAAGAGTTTTTCAGGTATTAAAAAATAACTGAATCATGTGTTAGAATGAAAGTAAGTAACTAGTTGTTATAACCTGTTAGTAAATATAGAAAAATAGGTTTGACAAAGATAATCACAGAGAATTACACAAAAGAAAGCAGTATTAGGGAAGCTGCAAGTACCTTTGGAAAGTTTGGTAAAAAATTAAAAACAAAAGAATCAGGGTTTGATTGGTTATTCGTAACATTCTATTGAGTGTTGACAGGGTGTATAGTGTTCTGTGACTGGAAATAAACCAAAGCTTTTTTGTTGAAAGGAAACACTGAGCAGACCATTAAGGTCAGCTATGCTTCTTGTAATAAACTTGCTGTTTTATGGGGAAGGGGTTGTAGAGGAGGAAAAGTTTTTTTCTTATCTCTTATCATGAGATAAGAAGTAGATAGAGCTTAGAAAAGATTCCTTCTTTTCTTTCTCTCTTTCTTTCTTTTTTTTTTTTCCCTACTGGTATGCTTCATAGATTTTCCTTTCCTAAATGTGTGGAAGAACAACAGCACACAGTGTTTAAAATAAACTCACTTGAGGTTTTATTTTTCCTTCAAGTTGAATATTAGCTGTTTTTGTTTTCACAATGACTCCAATGAAAGAAAAAAAGAAAAAAAAGTTTGTAACCTTTCATTTTATTTTAAGGAATATATATATATATATATATATATATATATGTGTGTGTGTGTGTGTATATGTGTATATATATATAATATATGTGTGTGTATGTGTATACATATACATATATAATATATAATATATATTATATATTATAATTAATCATTATATTTATTACAATAAATATAATATTTATTTATTTAATATTTAATTTATTAATATTATAATAATATTTAATCCATTAATTAAATAAAAATAATTTATTGATTAATTTATCAATTAAAAATTAATTTATTAATTAATTTGTTGATTAAATAAATGATAATATTTAATCTATTAATATTTATTAATATTTAATAATATTTTAAAAAGAAATATTATAATAAATATATAATATTATATATATATATATATACACACACACATATATGAAATGCAAGAGTGGGGAAGGGCAGAGAGAGAATCTGGAGTATACTCCATACTGAGTGCACAGCCCCATGTGGGACTAGATCTTATGACCCTGAGATTTTGAACTGAGCTGAAACCAAGAGCCCAGTGCTAAACTGACTGAGCCACTCAGGTGCCCTCCCAGAGATGTTTCTGATATGTTTCTACTTTTTTTTTAAGATTTTATTTATCAGAGAGTGTGCACAGAGGTGGGGAGGGTTAGGGAGGGGAGGGGCAGAGGGAGAGAGGAAGCAGATTCCCTACTTGGCAGGGAGCCCAATGTCAGGCTTAAGTCCAGAACATAAGATCATGTCCTGAGCTGAAGGCAGAAGCCTAATGAACTGAGCCACTGAAGCATCCCTGATATGTTTCTGACTTAAAGTAGATAATACCTTAGCCATGGAGAATTACAGAACATTGAAAAATCTATTCCTGATGAATTTGTAAACAACTTTAGGAGTCTAAAGCCCACTTATCTCAAAAGAGCAGAGGCATTGCCCCTCATTCTCAATGTGACAGATTTCTGAGTGGTGCTGGGGGGTGTAGAGAGGAGGACATGCCTCTTTAAAGAAGACATCCAATCTCACTGGATGGCTTTTCCAGATCACACAAATTTCTTTTTAATATCCTAACATAGATGAGCCACCATTGTCCGTGATGATATGCTGTACTGCTCGTGTACAATGAAGGCAGAAATTACAGATTTAGAAGAAATAATTTGTGGAATTAGAAAATAGACCATAACTGAGTGTAGAGAGACATTCCATGATATTCATTGTTATTAGTTGCTTAATGACTAAGGTCTTAAACTTTTTCCTCTCAAGGTGTAAGATCAAGGTGTACTGCTGTTTTATCTGTTTATATTTTGTAAGTGAAATCTCTTTTTATGTTCACAATCATTTTTAATTAGAAAAACTTTCAAATATCAAATATATACAAATATAAAATAACATAACAAACCCTAATGTAGATATCGTACAGCTTCAACAACCATCAGTGTATGGTCAATTTTATTTCACTTATATTCTCCACCCACTTCCCTCTATTTTCTCTGATTATTTTGAAGAAGATCCTAGACATCATAGAACTTCTTTTTAAGTAGTTTAGTGTATGTATCTAAAAAATAAGAATAATTTTTAGAGGCACAACTGCAATATGACATATTATCATAAGCAATGCTTTCACATAAACAACTATTCAGTGTTTGAACTCCCTCAATTGTTTTGTAATATTTTAAAAACTTTTTCAAATAAAGATAAATAAAGATCAGACCTTAAGTCCCTTTTCTCCCTCTCCCTCCTTTATTTTTGTTCTCTCTTGTTTCTTTGTGTTTTTGCTTGCGATTTATTTCTTAAAAGAATTAGCACTTTTGTCTGGTAGTGTTTCCCACATTTTGAGTTCTTTTTTCTAATGGCATTTCCAGGCAGTAATTACTACACTTATGTTCCTTTGCTCCCTATATATTTTCCTGTAAATCTCAAATTAGAGCTATGGGCTTGATAAGATTCAAGTTTCACTATTTTTGTCAAGAATACTTAATTAGTGATGTTAGGTACATTATCAGAAGCTGCATGTCCAATTTTCTCTCTTTTTATGAAGTCAGCCATCACCAGTGACCATTTACTAGATCCATCTTTTCATTAGATTTTGAAAGTGGTCTTAATTCATTACCTAGAATATATTTGTAACAGAAAGCTTTCTCTTACCAACTGTTTAGTTACCACGAGGAATAATCCATATGTGAAAGAAAGGACAAATGCTACATTGATTTTCTTTACTTACCAGTTTTTGAAATAATGATTTTCCCCCAAAACAATCTACAGAGAGGTGTAAAGGAATTTAATTTTTAGTCTTTCTTTAATATTTTAAACACATTTAGTCCATCTCTGTGAAATTACTAATATTTTTAATTATTAATGCTAAAATAATCTCAACTTTGGTCAACAAGAACCTCCTAAATTATTTTCTGAGTCCATATAATACACCATTAGTAGTGTTTGTAGTGTTGATAATCTATTATAACAAGATTTCTCTGGTGTATATATTACCTTCTCTAGAATTAGCTGAAACTTTAAGAAAACATTTAGAGACAGAACTCTGGGTACTGTGGGTATTCACTGTTATTCATACAGTCCTGGATTCTCAGTCTTTTAGTAGGAAGATACAACTTTTGTTTTTTCCTCCAAGATGAGATATATCATGGGATCATACTTCTATTTCTAATCCAAAGTTTTGTAATTATTACTTAACTCTGGCTTTGCATTTATTTCTCCTTCCCACAGTGAAAACTCCCGATTCCTAACAGCATTAAGATCCTAATTTATTTTATTCCACAACATGTACAATGTGAGAATCATAGCACCAACCTTCCTAAAAAACAAGAATACTGAAAATTTTGCTGCGATTTTGCAGTTCCGGTATTTCCTTTCCACATAACCTCTAATAATATTTGATAATTATTGTATTCTCAAGCCACTTGAAATAATTTCTTTCTGTGGGATTTCACTGCTCTGGATAAATAGGTTTCAGTGTTTCACTTTCAATTTTTGGGATTGTTTAATTAAATATATTTTTTCATATTTGATATTTATATGGTTTCACAACTAACACCAAGGAAGTAGAAACAAGTTATTATCAACAGTTATATGACAATAAGTTAAACAACTTAGATGAAATGGATGCATTCATGGAAAAATATAAACTCCCAAAATTCAACCAGGAAGAAATTGACAACCTGAATAGACCGATATCTAGTAACGAGATTGAATCAGTGATCAAAAACCTCCCAAAAAACAAAAGCGCAGGACCTGACGGATTCCCTGGGGAATTCTACCAAACTTTCAAAGAAGAAATAACACCTATTCTCCTGAAACTGTTTCAAAAAAATTGAAGCAGAAGGAAAACTTCCAGACTCTTTTTTATGAAGCCAGCATTACCCTGATACCCAAACCAGGCAAAGACCACACCAAAAAGGAGAATTTCAGACCAATATCACTGATGAATATGGATGTGAAATTCTCAACAAGATCCTAGCAAACAGGATCCAACAGCACATTAAAAAGATGATCCACCTTGACCAGGTGGGATTCATCCCTGGCTTACAAGGATGGTTCAACATTCGCAAATCAATCAATGTAATAGAACAAATCAATAAGAGAAGAGAGAAGAACCACATGGTCCTCTCAATTGATGCAGAAAAAGCATTTGACAAAATCCAGCATCTGTTCCTGATTAAAACGCTTCAAAGTATAGGAATAGAGGGAACATTTCTGAACTTCATGAAATCTATCTACGAAAGACCCACAGCAAACATCATCCTCAATGGGAAGAAGCTCACAGCCTTCCCGTTGAGATCAGGAACACGACAAGGATGCCCACTGTCACCACTCTTGTTCAACATAGTATTAGAAGTCCTAGCAACAGCAATCAAACAACAAAGAGAAATAAACGGTATCCAAATTGGCAATGAAGAAGTCAAACTCTCTCTCTTTGCAGATGACATGATACTTTATATGGAAAACCCAAAAGACTCCACCCCCAAACTACTAGAACTCATATGGTTTCAAATTCAAATGTACAAACAATATATAATTATAGAATGCTATAAAAGCCTTATGTAATCATAGAATCTTAGCTCTATTCTCTCCAACATAGGTTTTTATTTTAGTTTCTAGTGTAGCTTTCTAATGTCAAAATAGAAAATACTCTCTTTATACCATATACAGATCAGTGATCACATACTGTGTATAATTTCATTTTTATCCCCCAGAATCCTCAAGAGTACTTCATAGTTGCATGGATGTATTAAGTTGCATAATGAAAGGCCATTTCTATTTCTCTTGCTTAAACTATCTGTGCATTTCACCTGTTCATTTTTACATAGAGCTGTTGTTCTTTTTTAATTAATTATTTCAAATCTTTTAAAATATATTAGTGATATTGCAATTGTGATATGTTTCAAATACAGGCAAAAGTATTTTCAAGTTTGTTATTTATGTTCTAATAGCCTTTGCTGGGACAGAGTGTTTCATTTTATTTTATTATTTTTATGTAGTCAAATAATCAGCCTTTTTGTTTTTTCTTTTTACCTCTGTATTTTGAGTCATAATAAGGAAAGTTTTTTTTCACTCTGAAGGCAAAGAATAATTAATTGAAATAGTATTCATGCTTTTAAAATTACATATAAATATCTGTTGTGTGATTATTTATCCTGGAATATGGTTTAGGCTAATAAATCCAATTTTAACTTTCTATATCTACCTATGCAATCATTGCCCGAGTTATTTATTAGAAAGTCCACCTTTTCCACTTATTTGAGATGCTATTGCCTTATTTATAGCAACCAAACTTTAACTAGCAGTAGAGACTATTTCCGTGGTTTATTTGAATCCATTTGTCTTTTTGCCTATTCATGTATCAGAACTACATTGCTTTAATTTACAATTTTTGTAACTGGCTATAATGGCCTAATTACTCTGCTTTTTTAGAATTTTCCTGTCTATTCTTGCCTCTTACAACTTCTAAATGAGTTTAGAATTTACATTTATAGGCCAAGGAAAAATACTTAATGACATTTTGTGGTATGTTTCATTGAATTTCTTAATTAATTTAAGGGATTTCAAAGTCCTATAATAGATTTCAACATAGATCATGAATAGATTATCCTATAATAATTTCAAAAAACTTGGAATAATGCTGTCTTCTTATCTTCTTATCCAAGACCTATGTTTTTTGTCCAAGTCTGACTTTATGATTTTCAGAAGTGTTTCTTCACATGGATTATTAATATTTTATATATAGATGTGTGTGTGTGTGTGTGTGTGTGTGTGTTATTGATGGTTTTTGAACTTTTGTTTTTGTTTTTTGGGCCTTGAATTAATACTTTCGATTATTTCTTCATGATGTTTTCTGTTTGTTTACATGCAGTTATTGATTTTTGCATTTTGATGTTCTCATCTCTTGTCTCTTACATATAAAATTTGTATAAAATTTGTACACTTGTATAAAATTTGACACTTGACACTTTGACACTTTGTTCTCATTATCAATTTTTCCATTGATTCTTTTCATTATTCCAGATATGTTACATGCATTTCCCTTTATATTTGTATACCTCTAATTGTTGTCTCTTGTCCAACTCCAGTTCTTAACTCCCAGACAATGTTGAATATAGGTGGTGGGTGTATCTTTATTGTCCTTTTGAGTTCATCAGGAAAACTTCCAGTGTTTCCTGCTCAAGGAAGATGATAGATACATTTCTACATGTATCATATAGTTGTCATATTAACATTTGAACCTTGGTAAATCTCTCTACTTGTGTATGTGGTAATATGAATTCTTTCTTAAATATATGAAAATGGCAGATTATATTAAAAGCACTTTAAATTTTAAAACAATCACAATTCTGTAAACTCCAAATGTCGATGTTCTGGGATTATTTAATATGCTTAAGCATTATAAGAATGTTTACCTTAATTAAATAATTCTATAGTGTTCTTCTTTGGTGCAATTTTTTAGACTTGTAGCTATTTTCTTATTGAGTAGAATAGAATGGAAATGGAAATTTTGCTCTGTTTTTATGCTCAAGAACAGTTTTAGTAGCATTAATGTCTGTTTCAGAGGTTTAGTGTGAGTCTATTGTGAAACTATCTGAATTTAATGTTTGTAGGGAAACTTGACAACTTTTTTATTTCTTCTATGATATTTCCTCTGTTTAGTTTCTGTATATACCAGTTTTATCACAATTGATTATATTCTCTTTAAAAAATTTTTCACTCCATCTAGATTTAAAATGTATTTTTTAAGGATCTAAGACTTTTGGAATTTCCTCTCTTAATACATAGTTATTCCCTGTTTAATTTCCAATTTTATTTAGTTGAGCTTTCTCTCTCTTTCCTATCTATTAGATTGGCTAGAGCTTTCCCTATTTTATTGATTTAATTAATGAATCCCTTTTTGGATTTTTATATTAGATCCAATTCTTTTGTTCTTTTAACTTTTTTCCTTTATGACTTAAATTCACTAATTCCATTCCTCTCCTCATCTTTAATATCTTATTTTATTTACTTTTTCTTTAGTAGTATTTAATTTATTATTTTCATTTTTAA
The DNA here is from genome assembly GCA_004024625.1 of Mellivora capensis. NCBI lineage: Eukaryota > Metazoa > Chordata > Mammalia > Carnivora > Mustelidae > Mellivora > Mellivora capensis. The sequence continues at coordinate 137,072 of PISX010001197.1, forward strand.
AGGTATCAGGATCTTCTGTCATAAGCTTCCTTCTCATAATTCCTTTAGCTATTTCCCACACAGTCGGAAAAGTATTCAATGTCATTATTTTAAAATAATTATTTCATTTTGCATTTTTATTTAATCTAAAGTTGTTGAATAAAGCATTTTTATTTTGTGTTTGTGCTTTTTTTACTTAATTGCAACAACATTGAAGCTGTGTTGTTAGCATCGTTTGTATTTTTTCAAAATTATTGAGATCTTTTTTGTGACAAGACAGAGAAAATTTTGCCAAGGCTCTCTGCGAACTTAAAATGAAGATAATATTCTATATCACCCAACATTGGTTGTAAACTAAAACCTGCAAAGTCCATCTTTAGCTGCTGTTAATCTTTTCATACTGAGTGATGATGCTAAGTTGTCAGGTGAGGAACAGTTAGCAATTCAATTCCTCATGCTCTCAGAGCTATTAGAATAGCTTCTTCTTCACTGATCCACCCAGGACTGCAGAGCTACTGACACCACCCAGGGATTGCTGTCCAGTGCAGTTAGGATCCCTAGGAAATATTTTGGGTTTATGAAGATACTTTGTCAATATTGTAGATATTGTCCATGGTTTTATTTGTTTCTTTGTTTGTTTGTTTTACCCCACTTGTTCTGTTGTTTCATTTTTTTTGTCAAGGCTTGGGAGAGGGGTAAAGATTGTCAAGTAGTTCATCCATCAATGTCTTGACCAGATCTTGAACTTACTCATTTGATCTTTTGAATAGTTAGAATAGCTTCAGGTTAAAAAGTCCCAATTCTCCCTTCAGACACAAGAATAGCCTTTGACTTCGATCACAACTTGAAATTGTACATTATAACTTATACGTAATTATAATATTTTGGCATTTACTAATGGGTGGAGAGCTGGAGGAATAGTTGTAGGAATAGTTAATACTAAGGCTATCAACCAGAGTTAATGGAAAAGCAGGGCGAAGACCCTATCAAGATTTGCAGAGGGCAGCCATAAACACGTCAGCTGGACTTTTGAAGCAGATATGCCCAGGCCCAGATGTTTCCGTTCTGGAAGGCAAGTGAACAACAGGGCAAGGGAATGACAAATTCATGCTTTTGAAGCATGGACAAAGTTTTGCGTATTGTTTAACAGTGAGCCAAAGCATTTTAATTTTATCATACCGAGTTTATAATTTTAATTTCAGCAGAAGGTGATGACAGCCTGAACTGCTTTTTCAAATACTGAAAGTCACACTTCTCATTTTGATGTTTGTGTAATAAATGAGATTTACATAGTTAAAAGAATTAAAATTCCAGTAAGTTCCCTTTAGTTATGTCTGAAGTAATTTAAATTTTATGAACCATCATTAATCTTTCATTCTATTTTTGTTTTGTGACTTTGCTTAACAAATTTGCCTCACAATTTTACATTTGATATTTCATCCCAAGAGAGTTCTCATCTCTGCTAACCAGAGAAAACTGAAAACAACCAATAAAGATACACCTGCTTATAGAATCAAATTTAATTCTCAAAATTGTCTCAACTGATGGGTTAGCAATAGAAATTCTTTATATTTAAGTCCCTTATCCACAATTGAAAGAATTTATAATATAGTGCTTAAACAAACAAAAAAATTAAGCTTAAATAATTTTGATTATCCATTTTTAAATAAACTCCTTCTCACTCATGAGACATTCATATTCTGAATTTATATATATTTTTAAAGATTTTGTTTGTTTATTTGACAGAGAGACAGTGAGAGAGGGAGCGCAAACAGGGAGAGCAGAAGAGAGAGAAGCAGGTTCCCCGCTGAGCAGGGATCCCGATGTGGGACTCGATCCCAGGTCACTGGGATCATGACCCAAGCCGAAGTCAGACTCCTAATGACTGAGCCACCCAGGCACCCCTGAATTTATATTTTTTTAATCTTAAGGAAGTGATATGCACTTTTCTGTTTTACTTTTTATGACAATGAAGAGAAGAAAGGTAGCTTTCTTTAAAGAACTCTCCTTGAAAGAATCAAGACGTATGTACTCCAAAAAGCCATCCAGAAATTCATGAGGTCATAGGATAACTTTCTCTTTTACTAGAAAATTAGAATTAAAAAAAAAAAGACTGTGCCACATAGGTGTAGATAAGGACTAATAGTAAAGTAAAACGTTATTATACATTTAAAATTTAAAAGCTAGATCAATACATTTGTTTGGTGTTTTTATTTTATAAAATGTTTTGACATACTTATTTTTTGTTGTTGTTTTGTTTTTTAAGTACTTTATTTATTTATTTGTCAGGAAGGGAAGCACAAGCAGGGGAAGGAGCAAGCAGAGGGAGAAGCCGTCTCCCTGCTGAGCAAGGAGCCCAATCTGGGGCTCTATCCCAGGATTCCAGGATCATGACCTGAGCCCAAGGCAGATGCTTAACCAACTGAGCCACCCAGGCGTCCATTTATTTATTTATTTATTTATTTATTTATTACATTTTCTACTTTCTAGCTTTAGATTCATGTGAATCATTATGTTATATTTCAGGCTTAACATCCAAGAAGGAGGGCAGAGAGCATGAAAGGGAACAGCTTGGCATCAGAGTTAAAATTTGGGAGAGACAAATTCAGACTGCATGGGATTAGATGAGGTTACAGAAAAGTCCTGAATGAAGGAGAAACAATATTTTTGGTGTATCATAATATAACACTGAATTTTATCTTCTGACCTGCAGCAGTGACTAAGATGGAGCTGTGTGACAATCCTGTAACTACGTATAGGAGCTGGAGTAAGGGGACAAAGGATTTTAAGTGGCTGATGTTCCAGTGTCCATGTGGGCAGGCATGCAGTTATCTGAGGAGTCTCTTCAAGCTCCTGAGTATGGCTTTCAGTTAAGTAGACAGGGTTTAGATCTTGGGGAGAGAAGAATAGCAAGGTGCCTGTCACAATCCTAAGATCAGCTATAATAATAGTTGCCACAAAGTGGCAAGAGAAACATGAACTGATGTAGAGCATTGGTGATGAGCAGGGGAAAGACTTGAGCCATGGGGTAATGACAGACTTCTCAGTTATGTGATGGGCTTTGTTATGAGAACAGAAGTACTGTGGGGGTACTTCTGGAACCAGGAAGCAAGAGGGCTCACACTGGGCAAAGCTGACATTCCAGCCTCAAGTCATCTGAGTGAGAACTATTCATGGACAGTCCTGTGGTCCTGAGGTCCCTGGCACAAATATAAACCTTACTACTGAGTGATTGAAACATGGGCTAAGGCTCCTGCCCCCTTTCTACATCACACTTAGACAGCCAGTGGCCTAGACTGATCTATAACCCACGTGTATTACAGTTGTTGAAAATAAAGGCAGAAAGAGTTCGTTGTGCTTGGATATGGATTTGAGGGTAGCAGAGGACTATTCTGATCACTACAACTTAATTAAACAAGGCATTTATTATTATCTCAAAATTTTATTGAAGAATTAGCCTTGAAGAAGTTGAGATGTTTGTGCAAGGTGAAATGTATGGCGTGTGATAGGGTCAGGCATTTTTCTAACATGCTCTTTCTACTACATCCCAAAGTCATTCTACTTATGCTCATTTGTTTTTACTAATTACTAGTACTGGTGTAACTGTTCAGTATTAGTTCTTGATCATTTTTAAAGACTGGAACTCCCTCCATCTCTTTTGCAAAAACATTCCTTTTTTTTTTTTTTTTTTGGTTAGTTAAAAACCCTATTTTAAAATGAAATAAAGGAAGAAATAAATGATTTCCTTAATGAAGGACAAATGACACAAATGTTCATAGGTTGCTTCACACATCCTCAGAGAACATCCACATCCAGAAGAGTCCCAGTATCAGATTCCTTACAGGGGTTGACACTTAGATTTTCTAGCCTAAATTATTCTTTCCTAAAAGGACTGGTAAAAGTTTCTCTTTACTTGGTGCATCTGAATTCCTTTTATAAAACTTACAATGACAAAGTGAAATTGTGTTTGAGAATTAGTTAGAAGCTAAAGCAGCAGACCCTTTACAAAGAATGCAAGGCAGTTCCAGATGTTCAAAGGAACTTCAAGTCAGAAGTTTGAACATCAAGTGATATCTAAAAGGAAGGTGCATCTGGAAAAACCCATGACAGAAATACATTTTTCAAATGCAGAGGTTATTTTTTAACATGATTTTTTCCTTCACATCTACTCTATTCATATGTATGTTTGGTTTATCATAAGGCAGTCTCTTCTCTAGATCTTTGAGTAAGACTGATGCTTAAAGACACACCCTATTTATTCTGTATCTGTTTATACCATTTAGTGTATTGTGAACCTCCAAGGAATACACACATTCCACTTTGTGAGCATGGCAGTGTGTGTGGCATTATGTTTCCAATAAACCTTTTGTATACCATATCGATGTGTATACAACCTTTAATTTAATTGTGTATAGAAAATAGATAATGAGGTCTGTTTGTAGAATAGTAATGCATAGAAATCATGGAGTTTACTTTGATTCTTGGACTGACTTACTTTACTTTGATTCTTGGACTTACTGAGTGTTGCTGTTGAGATCAGTGAGCTTGTCTGCTGTTTCTACTGAAGTCTTGGACTCAAGTATAACGTTGACTTACATAAAATTAAATTCTACTTCTGAAAGTTAAATGATTAACATATATATGTATATGTATGTGTGTGTGTGTGTGTGTGTATGAATTAGCATTCAGTTCAACAAAAACTTTATCTATAAAATATTTAGGAATAAATTGATAGCTAATGACTTGTGCACCAGATAAATCAGTGTTGAACTGTTATCTTCATATATATTTTTTAAAAAACCCGTGTGACAAGTACCTAATTTTAGTGTTGTGATAGTCTGATAAAAAATTGTAACAACATTCTTTGATATTTCAGATTCCATAAGCAATTTTAACTATTAATGTTCACTTAGGGTTTCATGTAAGTACAGTTCTTCTGAGTTTGTGGATATTTTCGCGTGCTTTACTTATGAGTACTTTTTCCTCGTTCACATTGTTTGCAAGGTCAATTTGACTGTTTTAATCCTCTCTCATCAATATCTTCCTTTTCACTTCTACTGTACCAATATTAGAAACCAAATCTCTTAGGATTTGAATGAATTTTAGAATCCAAATGTCCACCTGATATTTCACCAATTCTATGACATTTTTTTTGTTACATTATTCAACCACTGTTGAACACTTTCAAGGATGTGAACTAATCAGTTTCAGCACAGCAGTCCTTAGGACTACTCTTAAGAGCAAAAGTCATATATTTTAAGGTATTTGTCTTCAGGCCAGATGTCAGTGGAAAACCTCCATCTCTTTTTGTTTTTCTGTGTTATGCCAAGGGCATACATCCAGATCACAAGCTCTAAAAGGTGTGAGATTGGAAACTTGAACTCTGGCAGGTTTCCTCATCATCTTTTCAGAATCACAAGTATACAGTGCCAGAATCTACATGTGATAGAGGATATGAAAAATGGATACATTCTCCAATGCTTCTTTTTTCTCACTGAGATAAATGTGGAGGGGTCTCAGAAGAGTGTAGAACTGACTTGGAGGCACTGAGCTGGTTTCCGGGGCCGGGGTAGGCTGTTGGCAAGTAGGGAGATGATGAAGTCACTTATTTCCACAATCTGCTTCCGACTGTCAATAATCTACTCAGAGTGTCAAGGCAACAGACCTGTGGAAATGCTACCCAGTAACCTCTTGATATACTCAATATTGTTTCATGTTTTTCTCTTAAAATAGAAAAGTCATGGACTTTAGAACCAAGTCCATTTGATTCTAAAATGTACTCCCCTCAATTTTAGATAAAACATGCTGCATCTTCTGTGTTTCCTTTAGGAGTACTATAGACATTTTAAATTTCAATATGAAAGCCAGCCCCTCTCAAGCTGGGAGCTGTGTTAGCACAGAAGAGATTCTCCTGTGCTTCACCCTGTATATCCGCGGCATCCACAAACATGAATATTTATCAACTCTTTGCCAATGGAGGATCACATAATGGCCAGTTCAATGTTGAGACATATGTGTCTCAGCATTTTTTTTTTTTTTAAGAAAAACCTGTAGTTTCAAATATGCTTGGTGATCACAGAGTGGATGATGGTAGACTACTATTTCTGGTGTATAAGCCTATAACCTTAACTCACAGAGAGAAAGGATAGAAACAGACATTCTACAAACCTAGAGCTTATTTTCCTTTGAAAATCGTATTCTCCCATTTAAAGTGTTGTGGTTTGGATAAATATGAGCAAATAGAGTTTTTTCCAATTCTTTTCCATTTTCATTCTCCCAACAAAGTTTTTTATTAAGTTTTCTTGGCTAGATCAGAGCAATTATAACTCTCAAAGTGCCTAGGAATATTCTCAGTGCATGCCTATGGAGCAGTAAACATGTTTCATATGCTACATTAACCCGAATGTTTTCCTTCTCCCAGAGAGCCTAATAAGTCGACACACCAAAGAGTGTGACTTCAGAATCCTGCCTGGGGCCACTCTCTCACTCCTGAGAGCAGTGATCTGGGGTTTTCAGTGTCTCACAATTGCCTGATTTGAGGCAGAATGCCAGACCATAGACTCCGGTCTCTGTTGCTCTCCTGAGGTTGATGGCTAAATAAATAGAGGCAACACGGTCTGGAAGGTGAACACTAGGTGTATAACCCTCTGCTCACTGTAACCTGGGGCTTTTCACTTAACCATCTGCCCTCAAGTTTCTCATCTGTCAAAAGGGTAAGACCACAGGGATGAGAATGCCCTCCTCCTCTTTTGGTTGTTATGAAACACTACTGAATGCATACAAATGAATTTGGAAAGTACAAAAACTGTGTGAACTATTAATTGTTACAGCAATGGTTCATAGAACTTATTTTTAAATTGGGAGAATGCTACACAATTGCAAATCTAAAAAACCAGAATCGATATAATAGCTTGCTGAAGTCCTTATAAATTGAGTAATTTAAGAAAGTGAAAATCCTTAAATATTTCTTATTAAAATGTATTAAAATGGTTAATGCATAGAAATAACATACACTCAATATTAGACGCATTAAATGTGACACTACTTAGACTGAATAAATAGGGATTATCTGCTCTTTCCAAATTAATGCAGAAACATAGCATCTTTGTTCTTCATCTTCTGCATTAGTTTGTTAGGGCTACAGTAAAAAAGTATCACCAATTAGGTTGCTTACACAACAGAAGTTTATTGTCTCACAGTTCTGGAGGCTACAAGTCCAAGATCAAGGTATTGACAAAGTTGGTTCCTGTTGGGGGTTGTGAGGGAAGAGTCTGTTCCAGGGCTCTCTCCTTGACTTGTAGATGACCATCTTCTCCGTATGTCTTGTCCTGTCACGCTTCCTCTATGCGCGTCTGGCTCTTTATCCAGATTTCTCCTTTTTTATGAGGATACAAGTTATAGTGAATTAGCGTTCATCCTAATGACTTTTTATTTTAACTGCTTGCCTTTATAAGGACCCTATCTCCAAATAAGGTCACATTCTGTGGTACTGGGTGCTGGAACTTCAACATCTGTATTTTGGAGGTAACATAATTCAACCTATCACATCCTCTATTTTGAAGAGGACAGCCCTCAAATCAAAGCTGTTTATTTCTTAGTTATACAGCCTTCTTACTTTTCAAATAATACTGACAACTCTTTACCACAATGCTTCAAAGATTCAACTTTCAGCTTTTCTGCATCATGCTTTTAAACACAATTCCCCCAAGGACAAATACATCCTTATTTATCTCTGCATTTCCAAATGTTGATTTCCTTTTTCCCAAAAGCTTTTTCTCTGCTTGACACCTTCATAAATTTCTTCCCATCCTAGTGGACTCCGTCAGACTGTCAATTCCCCTGTGAAGCTCCTTATAACTTTCACCCCAATCCTGACAACAGTAAATTCTACAGAACCTTCCTGGGCTGCCTACTCCTTATTACGGGTCTCTGCTCTTTGAAATGAAAAACTCTTTTTTATTTATATATATCTAGATATTTCTAAAGCCCAGCACAAAAATAAGGTACATAAAACACAGCAACCACTCAATTTGAATTAAAACAAAGAATCAAAGAGTGAATGGCTGGAAGTGAAAATAGTGGTAATACTGGTCATCCTATTAGCAAGACCTCATGTTTAATTGCTATTTACCATGTGCCACGTATACATTAATTGTTTTACAAATTTATTCTCATTTTACAAATAGAAATATGATATAATGTAGTTAAACAACCTGCCTCAGTTTATAAAGTAATTTAACGGGGATGCCAGGATTAGAACCATGACAATGAGCATCAAAGACTACATTCTCAACTATACAAAATATTGTCTAGCAAAGAATATAATCTTTGAGAGAATTTTGTGTTAGATGATGAAGTTGTTTTGCAGAACCTACTTTCAATTCTACATTTCATTTCACTGAAATGAAAACTGGAAAAACTGGAAACTGAAATACTAAAAGTAATAGTGAAATCTCATCCTCATTATTCCCTAGATAGCCTGAGTTGTAATTATCATGGAAACTCTTAGGTTATTTCTTGCACCTTATTCTTCTACTAGAATCTTAGGTTTGTCAGTACTAAAAAGAAGTGAATGAGGAAGGACAAATGGGTGTTTGTATTCTGCCAAGATTTTTGCTGCTGGGGAATTGATGGTCTTTTTTATTCTCACTGTTTTTGCTCTGAACATTTTTGTTATCTAGCAATTCTCATTAAGTTCATCTCAGTCTGAATTGTAACCTTTCTGATATTATTCATCTTTTTTTAACTTTATTTGCTATAGTTTATTCAGTGTACCTTCTGTCCTTTTTAATTGACCCTTTTAGATCTGAGCTCTTCACAGAGCAGAGAGCTATCTTTGCATCTGTAATTAGTCTTTAGAAACCCTTAGTTTTCTTTCTCACCAGGGTCATTTGTAATTTTAATGTCAGACTTGTATTTTTAGAACGGAGCATGGGTATTTATCATGTTTAGCCATGATTATTATTCTTACCACTTAACTGGTTTCCTTGCCTCTGAAAGCTTCTTTCTCTCCAATTCATCTTATAAATATGTCACATTTCCATTGTTTTGAACTAAATTCTAAAGGACATCATCATACTTTGTAACTTTCACTGTCATCACATGTATTAGCTAGGACGGCAGTAACACAGTACCACAAACTGGATATTTTAAGCAACAGAAATTTATGTATTCACAGTTGAGAAGACCAGAAGTCTAAAATCAAAGTGTCAGTAGAGTTTGTTGATCTTTTCTGAGGTTTTGAAGAAAAATATGTTCCATCTCTCGCTCCTCGTTTCTGGTGGTTTGATAGCAACTTTTGGTATTCCTTGGCTTATGGAAGTATAACTGCAATCCATCTACACATAGTGTTCTCTCTGTGTGCATTTCTATCCACAAATTCCCCCTTTTTATTAAAATACAATTATACTGGATTAAGGACCCATCCTACCTGATTACATCTGTAATGTCCCTATTCCCAAAAGAGATCACATTCTGAAAGTACTGAGGACCAAGACTTCAACATATGAATGTTTATTTAACTCATAACACCATGTTACTTGACACTGCAAAACTATGTGCTTTCATTTTTCTTAAGATAAAGTAAACTCTACCTCACCTCCAAGATCTGTCACAGTCTGACACTTAAAAATACCATGATCTACTGCTTCCCCACAGTAATGTCCTTCTCAAATACTGATCTGTTTACCAATGACAAAGCATGTTATCTGCATTCTACTGCTTCTGTGTTTAGTTTTCCTTCTGGTTATTTTCATCATCTGGATATTCTCTTCCTTGAGTCTCCTGTGGAGTTTCATAATTACAGGACTGTTTCCATATTTATGTATGCTCCATATATTAGTAATAATCTCTTGGTGTATACTCCTATTTATCTTACTAAACTGTGAGCATCCACAGGATAGGGGCCAAGCCTCTTATGTCTTTCTAATTTGCACAGGGCCCACCATAGGGTCTGAAATATGGTAGATATCCATATAATGTTTTCTTAAAAAGACTTAAAAAAATGTTTTCTTAAAAAGATAATCCATAAGAATAAGAAATGAAAGACTAATTATTGTCTTTTATTATTAATATTAGTATAATACATTATTATATCAGATATAATAATGTATTATACTAATGATTATTGTCAATGAACTACCTGATCTACCATAAAATATTTTAAAAATTTTAATATTTAATATTAAAATATTTAAAGACTAGAACCTAATGTTTTAATGTTTTTATTTATTAAATAGTATGTCCCAGAAACCATGTAAGCATGAATAAAACATATCTTCAAGAAGTTTATTATCTGAGGAAATAGTCAAAACATGAGAAAATAGAAAAGGGGGAAAATTAATTCCAACATTGTTTTAACTAATATTGAATGTGTTGAACAAATATTTTAATTGAAAGTAAAATAAAAGGAAATTACTATAACTTAAAAAACTGGTCTTGACTTTCAGAATGGAATTGTGAAGAGCTCAAAGTTTGGACCTTCTCTACAACTATGTAAGTCCTTAACTGGAGATAGCGGTATATATATGTGTGATCTCTGGACATTCTCCTAATGGCATACACCAAATGGAGAATGATTTATTCAAGAAAAAATGCTTAATCTTAATCAGAATAGCAAGCATTATCACATTTGAGTCACACCTGCTCTCACCTTTTACCACACAACTCCATATGGTGGAAAACCTATTCTGTATAAATATGGTAATGATAGGATTCTCTCCCTAGATTCCTCATCATGAGTATGGTTTAATCCCAGCAAGAGTGAACCAACCAGAATCTTTCACCAACTCTTGCCCCCAGCTTGTGTTGAAGGAGCTCTTAGAGGCAGGCAGGGTAGAGGTTGAGGATTCTTTCCCCACTGAACCCATACTAATTAGAACTGAAGTTCTATGTAAGATATGACTGGCAGAGAATATTGGGCCCAATAGTTTTCAACTGAGTCTGCTCATAGGGTGATTGTTCCATGCCAGAAAAAAAGCCAAAACAACAATAACAACAAGAAGCCAGAAGCTACCATCTTCATCTAGCACCTTGCTTCCAGAGTGGGGATATCCCTCCAGAAGCAGGTTGATAACAGGATAATCATCATGTTCGGTGCAGTAGTGTGGATTTTCTGCCAAGTGTGAGACAGAGGCTATAAGAACAGAGAACTTCATATCTCTCCCTAAAGAGGACACCTTTGGAATTATTTTCTAAGGGTGTTTTGGAAAACAATTGAAATTTTTTGGTCAGTAATTCAGAAAGAAATACCACTGAAAAATTTAAAAGAGAGAATCAAGATACAAAGACAGCTAAGAAGAATTCTCCTAAGTTCTGGGAAGTTACAAAAATTATAAAAAAATGCATAGTGTTAATATCAGAAGCAGAAGAAATACATAAAGGAAAATAAGAAATATATGAAGCAATGATGACTGAAAATTTTCCAAGATTAATGTCAGAAACAAAACTACAGGTCTAGGAAACCAAGAAAACAAAAGCATGATAAATACTTAAGTATATACACCTAGGCACACTGAATTCAAACTGAAAAAGTAAAAAATACATATTTTTAAAGTATTGAAAAAAGTGAGAATAAAAGTAAAAGTACATATAAAGGACAAAGGGTAAGAATCATTTAAGATTTGTCTTTAGAAATTGTGCAAAGATTTATACCTGGAAACTACAGAACACTTATGAAAGGAATTGAGGAGGACACAATGACATGGAAAAATATTCCATGCTTATGGATTGGAAGAACAAATATTGTGAAGATATTTATGCTACCCAGAACAATCTACACATTCAATGCAATCCCTATCAAAATACCATCAACATTTTTCACAGAGGTGGAACAAATAATCCTACAGTTTCTATGGAACTGAATAGCCAGAGGAATGTTAAAAAAGAAAACCAAAGCTGGTGGCACCACAATTCCAGACTTCAAGCTATATTACAAAGCTGTAATCATCAAGACATTATGGTACTGGAACAAAAATAGACACATAGGTCAATGGAACAGAATAGATGCCCCAGAAATGGACCCTCAAATCTATAGTCAACTAATCTTTGATAAAGCAGGAAAGAATATCCAATGGGAAAAGGACAGTCCCTTCAACAAATGGTGTTGGAAAAATTGGACAGCCACATGTAGAAGAATGAAATTAGATCATTTTTTTAAATACCATACACAAAAATAAACTCAATGAATGAAAGACCCAAATGTGAGACAGGAACCCATCAAAATCCTAAAGAAACATTCAGCAACCTCTTTGACCTTGGCCACAGCAATTTCTTGTAAAACATGTCCCCGAAGGCAAGGGAAACGAAAGCAAAAATGAACTACTGAGCTACTGGGATATCATCAAGATTAAACACACACACACACGCACACACACACAACTTCTTGGGACAAAGGAAAGAGTTGACAAAACCAAAAGACAACCTGCATAATGGGAGAAGATATATGCAAATATTTTATCAGATAAGAGGCTAGTATCCAAGATCTATAAAGAACTAACCAGAATCAGCACTCAATCCAGTCAAGAAATGAGCAGAACGCATGAACAGATACTTCTCCAAAGAAGACATACAAATGGTCAACAGACACATGAAAAAATGCTCAATCACTTGGTATTAGGGAAATACAAATCAATACCATAATGAGATACCACCTCACACCAGTCAGAATGGCTAAAATTAACAAGTCAGGAAACAACAAAAGTTGGTGAGGATATGCAGACAGGGGAGCCCTCTTACACTGTTGGTGGGAATGCAAGCTAGTACAGTCACTCTGGAGAACAGTATGGAGGTTCCTCAAAAAGTTAAAAATAGAGCTATCCTACCACCCAACAACAGCGCTCCTACTTACCCAAAGGATACAAATGCTGTGATCTGAAGGGTTACCTGTACCCCAGTGTTGTAGCAACAATGTTCACAATAGCCAAACAATGGAAAGAGCCCAGGTGTCCATTGACAAATTAATGGATAAAGAAGATGTGGTGTATAGGATACCTGATTGGCTCAGTAGTTGGTGGCTGCCTTTGGCTCAGGTCATGATTCCAGGGTCCTGGGATCAAGGCCCATATCAGGCTCCCTGCTCAGGAGGAAGCCTGCTTCTCCCTCTCTCACTCCCCCTGCTTGTATTCCTTCTCTCTCTCTGTCAAATAAATAAATAAAATCTTAAAAAAAAAATGAAGATGTGCTGTATAAATACAATGGAGTCTTACCCAACCATTAAAAAAAATGCCATTTACAATGATGTGGATGGAACTAGAGGGTATTTTGTTAAGTGAAATAAATCAGTCAGAGAAAGACAATTATGATATGATTTCATTCATGTGAAATTTAAGAAACAAAACAGAGAATTGTAGGGGAAGGGAGGGAAAGATAGAACAAGACAAAATCAGAGAGGGACACAAACCATAAAAGACTCTTAATCATAGGAAACAAACTGAGGGTTGCTGGAGGGAGGTGGGGGTTTTGGGATAACTGGGTGATGGTCAGGGAGAGCATGTGATATAATGAGCACTGAGTGTTATATGCAACTGATGAATAACTGAACTCTACTTCTGAAACTAATGATACACTATGTTAATTAATTGAATTTAAATAAAATAAAATAAAAAGAAACTGTGCAAGAAAGAAGAGAGTGGAATGAAATATATAGTGTTGAAAAAGTGAAACCCATAAACCTAATATTCTGGATCCAGTGAAAGTATTTTTCAAAAGTGAAAAATAAATGACTTCCTCAGAGAAATAAAAATCAAAGAAATTTGTTGCTTGTATTTTATTTGTTTCTTCTTAAACAAGAAAATGGTATAGGACAAAAATTTGGTAAATAAAGACTGAAGAGCATTAGAAAAGAAGTAAGTGAAGGTAAAAGAAAAGATTTATTTTTGAATTCTTAATTGAAGTAACAAGTAATAGTCCATTCAAAATAATTATGGGAGCGCCTGGGTGGCTCACTGGGTTAAAGCCTCTGCCTTCAGCTCAGGTCATGATCTCAGGGTCCTGGGATAGAGCCCTGCATCGGGTTCTCTGCTCAGCGGGGAGTCTTCCTCCTCTCTCTCTCTGCCTGCCTCTGTGCCTGCTTGTGATCTCTCTGTCTGTCACATAAATAAATAAAATCTTTAAAAAATATATAGCAACAAAAAAATTATAGCAACAATACATTCGGTGGATATAGCTAATGGGTAAGTAAAATGATGACAACAAGGATAGAAGGAATTAATGTGAAGAATTAGAAATACTTCCTTATGATTTATGGGTAGTAAAAGGTACTTTTTAGGTACATAAAAGTACCTTTTACTACTCATAAATCAATATAGAGTTATTTGAAAGTAGAATTGGGTTATATGTAAATGTATATTGCTAACCTAGGACAACTAATAATTTAAAAAAGAGTATAATTATTATGCTAAAAAGGAGAAAAATGGAATCATATAAAATATCCAATTAAAATCAAGAAAACAAAAAGCATAGAAAAATAAAAATAAAGAACAAGGGACCCCAGATAACATGATATTCAGTGATGAAAAACTATTCAATGTAGTGGTGGTGGAAGGGTTCTAGCCACAGGAATTAGACAAGAGAAGGAAATAAAAAATACCAAAATCAGAAAGAAGAAGTAAAAGTGTCTCTATGTGCAGATGACATGGTATTATATACACACAAAAAAAAACAAAAATTTGTTGGAACTAATGAAAGAATTCAGAGAAATTGCAGGATACAAATTTATTATACAAAATATACAAATTTAATACACAAAAGTTGCATTTCTGTACACTAATAACAAATTATCAGAAACAGAAATATAAAAAATAATTCCATGTATGATTACATCATAAAGAATAAGATATTTAGGAATTCATTTAACCAAGGATGTGAAAAATCTCTACACTGAATATTTTAAGACATTGATAAAAGAAATCAAAGAAGACAGAAAAAGTAGAAACATATCCTGTGTGAACATGGGACTGGAACAACTAAGACTATTAGAATCCATTTAACTGAAAGCAATTTGTGGATTCAAAGCAATCACTATCAAAATTCAAATGATATATCTCATAGAAATAGAACAACCTTAAAATTTCAATGGAACAAAAAAAGACTATGAATAATCAAAATAGTCCTAAGAAAAAAGAACAAAGCTAGAAGCATTATGCTTCCTGATATCAAAATATATTGCAAAACTAGAATAATCAAAATAATATGTTATTGCAAGAAACAGATACATAGGACACAGAGCCCAGAAATAGACCCTTGTGTGCCACCTCCTGACCGTGCATGGGAGAAGAATGAAACACAAACAAGTAAGCTGTAGGAGAATGGGAGCAGGGGGCAACAATAGAAAAGACTGTTGCCCGCAACAATTCCTCAGTCTCATGTTTATTAGAAAGTAGGTAACATAACACAACAAAGAAGCCAGAGTAGATTACACATTGACCATGAGTCTTGTAAATACATAAAAAGAAAGGCAAAATATGTCTGGTCACATCATACATGACCTATAGTGAGCAAGCCCAAACAAAAGGATTGTCTGACTAACTGCCGGTGCTCTCTGGGGAAGGGGAGAGAACGGAAAAATGAAGCAGGTGGCGTTCAGCCTTGAGTGAGCCGGGCATTCCCAGCTGCTTGGCTTCGAGGACATGTATTGTCCTCTCCCCCAGAAACCTGTTGCCAGTACATGTTTTTCTTAAAGCTATATCTAAGCATACTTGGTAACTAGTATGATTTCTCATAGGCTCTATTTTAAGCAGTATGTTGTTCTGAGGGACAGTTACACTTGTGTACATGATTGGTTAATTTATGACAAAGGAGTGAAGAAAATAAATGGGGCAGTACAGTCTCATCAACAAATGATGTTAGGAAAACTGGACAGCCACATGCAAAATAATGAAACTAGACCCATATCTTAAACCATAGACAAAAATGAACAACAACAACAACAAAGAAAAACAACAACCAAAACAAAAATATGGATCAAGGGCAAATAAAAAATAATAACAAATATGGTACATATTAATCCAAATACATCAATAATCACTTAAAATATCAATGTTCTAAATATACCAAGTAAAATGTGGAGACTGTTGGACTGGATCAAAAAACAAGCTTCAACTATATCTAGTCTGAAAGAAAAACCCACTTTAAAAATAAAGGCACAATAGATTACATATAAAAGGATGAAAAATGATATACAATTCTTACACTATTCAAAAGAAAGCTGAATTAATTATAGTTGTTAATAGTAGTAGTATTAAAAAACTATAGAACAAGGAAATTTTGAAGGATACAGAAGGATATTACATAGTCACAAAAGGTTCCATTCTCTGAGAAGATTTAACAATCCTTATAATGTTAAATGCATGTATTAGAAAAGAAGAAAGATATAAAATCAATAAGGTATCGCCTTAGAAAACTAGAAAAGGAAGAGCAAATTAAGTCCAAAGTAAGTAAAAGAAAAAAATTACAAAAATATAGCAGAAATCATTGAAATATAAAACAGGAAACCAATAGAGAAAATAAACAAAACAAAGAGCTAGTTTTCTGAAAATATCAATAAAATTAATAAACATCCAGCCTCTTTCTTTCTCTGAAAAGAAAGAGATGATATACATTGTTAATATCAGAAATGAAAGAGGGGCCATCATTAGTAATCCTACTAAGGTTAGTAATATTAATATTATGATCAACTCTAAGTCCACAAATTTGATGACAGATGAAAAATAACCAAATTCTAGACAATACATATAGGCCTATATTTATTAGGAAAATGTAATAAATTATTAATAACGTTCCAAAAAAGAACATACTAGGTCCAGATGAGCTCACTGGTGAATTTTATCAAACGTTTAAAAAAAATGTATACCAATTCTATAAATCTTTCTCAGAAGATAGAAGCAGAAGGGATACTTCCACACTCATTCTGAAATAAGCATTACCCCAATACTAAAACCATACCAAGACATAACAAAAATAATACTACAGACCAATATTTGTCATGGATATAAATGCATAACTTCTTTAATTGTTAGCAAATTGAAAATAACAATAAAAAATTATAAATCAATGAATTTTCCTGGGTATACAAGGCTGGGTATTTGAAACCCACTTATATAATCCATCACATTAACAGGACATGGAAGAAAAATCTCATGATTACATTAATAGATTCAGAAAAAGCATTTGACAAAATTCAACACTCAGACATGATGAAAACTCTCAGCAAACTGGAAATAGAGGTCAACTCCTCAACTTCCTGAAGAACGTTTACAAAACCCTATAGATATTATACCCAATGAAGAGAAACTAGATCTGTTCCAGTAAGATGAAGAGCAAGACATAAATATTTGTTCTCACCACTCCTACCAAGTATCATACTAGAAGTCCTAAATAACATGGTAAGACAAGAAAAGCAATAAAAAGTATACAGATAGGGAATGAAGAAATAAGACTGCCTTTGTTCATAGATGACATGATTGCCTATGTAGAATGTCCCAAAGCATCAGTAAAAAAAACTCCTGGACCTAATTAATGATAACCGCGAGGATGCACAATACAAGGTTAATGTGCAAAAGTCCATTTTTTCCTGTATACCAGCAATGAACAATTGAAATTTAAATTGAAAATACAATACCGTCTATATTAGTACCAAAAATAAAATATTTATATATAAATCTAACAAAATCTGTACAAGATCTATTTAAGGAAAACTGCAAAATTTGAATAAGTGAACTTAAAACAAAATAATAGAAAATATATCATGTTCATAATAGGAAGAAAATGTTGAGATATTAATCACTTCCAGCTTGATCTAGAGATTCAGTGCTATCCCAAACTCTAGCAAGATCAGTGGGAGGAAAGGAAGAATGATACATAGGGTAATGAGGATTTTTAGGACAGGGAAACTATTCTCTAGGATATGATAATCATGTATGTCTGTCATTATACATCTGTCAAACCCTATAGAAGTTATAATAGAAAACAAATCCTAATGTTAATGATGAACTTTAGTTGATAATAGCCTGTCAGTATTGTTTCACTGATAAAACAAATGTACTGCAATGATGCAGAATGTTAAAGCAGGACAGCTGTATGTTTTGGGGGAGAAAATATGTGGAATTTCTCTGTGCTTTCTGCTCAGTTTTGCTACAAATCTAAAAACTTTCTACAAACTAATATCTATTAAGTTTTTAAAAAGAAAAATAACTATTAAAGTTAGATCTTCAAGCTAAAAAGCAAATAATACCATACAGTAATTCAAATCCACATAAAAAAATCTAAAAGAATAGAAAAAGATAATCAGTTAGGTAATTATAAAAGGTATTAAAATTGGATGTTTATTCCTTTTCTTCTCATAACTGATTTAAAATTAAACTGTATAACACAACATGTATGTAATTTCATTGTTGAGCCTATAACAAATAGAAATGTTTGTAATAGCACAAAAAATTTGGGCGATAATGAGGGAGAATTACAGTAAGGAAATGATATCAGAGGGTAACTAAAATTCACAAAAAGAACAACCAGAATGGTAAAAAAGAAGTTTAATATTACAATCTCCAAATATATATTATATATATATATATATCTTCTCATCATTTTTTCCCTCAACATCTTCATAAATTTGTACAAAGTAATTATTTTTAAAATGCATTACTTGGTTTGTAATATAGAGAGATATCACATGTATAACAATATCACATGTATAACATTGTACATGTTATATCACATGTATAACAATAATTATCACATGTATAACAATTATCACATTGTATATTATCACATGTATAACAATAATTACAAAATAAAAAGAAAAATGGTAAGTAGGAAAAACAATCTTAGGTTTCTTCTTTTCTCTCCTACTCACATCAAACATTTATGTAAACAATGTGTGGTGTTTTTCCCCTGAACAGAAAAACTCTGATACCAGCTGGGTGACCTACAATTTAACTAAATTCTGACAACTACCTGGAGATAGTATCAGACTCCACAGATTAAGGTTCAATTTCACGAATCAGCCCCTGCTTCAGATGCCAATTTCAAATCCAGGTTGGTGATTAAACTGAATCTTGAGCTTTTCTCCTGTCCCCAGACGTTGTGGATGGGACTGAAAATTTCAACCTTCTGATCATATATGTTTGGTTCTATGGTAACCAGCCCCCATCCTAAAGGACTTTTGGTAAGTAACCTTATTAATATAAATTCAGAAGTGGTTGAAAGGGGTTTGTTATAAATAACAAAATTTCTTATCACTTATCAAATACCAAGAATTTTAAAACCTCTCTGGGAGGGACAGGGACAAAGAATAAATATATATTTATTATAAGTCACAATATCACAGAGAGAACTAGGTTATATAGGAGTGTAATTTCTTTATCTCACTGGAATTGGATTAGTATAAATGTGGTATAGTTAGTTAAGATGTATGTTGTAAACTGTGGAGTAAACACTGAGAAAAGTGCTTAAGAAATGTAATTAAGAGAACCAGAAGAATTAAAATGTTATAATAGAAAATACACACTTAATGTAAAGGAATGGAGGAAAAATCAGAAGACAAAAACAGATATGAGATATATAAAAACAAAAGCAAAATGTCAGATGTAACCCACCATATCAATGATATTATTAAATATAAATGGGTTAAACAATCTAATCAAGACAGAGATAGTGGAATTGGATTAAAACAGCTTAGATTCAAAGGTATATGTAAATTGAAAGTAGAAGGACAGAAGAAGGTATATCACATCAACAATAATCTTAAGGCATGGTTTTACTAATCATGCAAAATAGTTTAAGATAGACATTTTTACTACCAACAAAGGGTATTTTATAATAAGTTTATAATACTTCAGGAAGAAATGGTAGTTATAAAAAATATGTGCACCTAACAAGAGAAATACATGAAGCAAAACTGACAGATTAGAATGAAAAAAACAGACAATTCAGAAGAGTATTTGGAGACATTGTACCACACTTTCAGTACTATCTAGGATAGGCAGAAAGAGTATGAGGATATAGAAGTCTTGAACAACACTATAAATGAACTAAACCTAACAGGAATATGTAGAACCACTCTACAAGAACAGAATGCATGTTTAGGAACACATGGAACATTTACACGATA
This sequence comes from Mellivora capensis, assembly GCA_004024625.1. NCBI lineage: Eukaryota > Metazoa > Chordata > Mammalia > Carnivora > Mustelidae > Mellivora > Mellivora capensis. Next base: position 157,158 of record PISX010001197.1, read on the forward strand.
GGTCAAATGCTAAGCCACAAAACAAACTTCAATCAATTTGAATACAAAGAAATGAAATTTTAAAAAGATGAAAAGGAAATCTGGAAAAAATATAAATATATGAAAATTAAACATTCCCATATAGTCAAAACATCAAAAAAAGAAGTTGCAATGGAAATTAGAAAATACTTGGAGAAAATTTAAAAATACAATATACCAAAACCTATGGAAGCCAGTTAAAGTTGGGTTTAGTAGAAAATTATAACTATATATGCCTATATCAAAAAATAAAGATCTCAAATAACATAACTTCCAGCTTAAAAACAGTTAAAAAAAGAAAGCAAAGTAAGTCCAAAAAAAGCAGAAGAAAGGGAGTTATAAAATAGAAAAATATATATACATAATAGAAAACAGGATAAAGAAAATCAATGAAAGCAGTTAATTCTTTGAAAGATCCACAAAATTATAAAATCATTAATTAGACTGATAAAGAAAATAAGAAAGCTCAAATTACTAAAATCAGAATTAGAAAAGAAGGCATCAGCATTGCACTTACAGAAATAAAAAGGAACTTAAAAGGAACTATGAACAACTGTATATTTTAAGATTGATACATTAAAAGGATAAATTCCTAGAAGGGAACAAAATATCACACTAACTCATTAAGAAATATTATAATAATCCTATAAATATAAATGAGATTAAATTGCTAAGTCAAAATCTTTTGTAGAAATTAGAAGCCCAGGATCAGATGGCATTACTGATTATTTGATAGAATTAAATTCTATCAAATATTTAAGGAAGAATTAATATCAGGCTTTCATATATAACTCTAAAAAATTAAAAAGGAGTCAATACTTCCTAATTCATCCTCTATGACCAATATTACCATAATATAAAAAATGCATATTTATGTAACAGTTCCCAAAAACACTAGAAAACTAGACCTAGGAACACGTAAAAACATTATACACCAAACCCTGTGTGTATATCACTAGAATGAAAACATAGTTTAATATAAAAAAATCAATTAATGTAAAATCCCATGTTATTAAAGTGACTTAAATGTAATTATTGGGGTGCCTGGGTGGCTCAGTGGGTTAAAGCCTGTGCCTTTGGCTCAGGTCATGATCTCAGGGCCCTGGGATCAAGCCCCACATGGGGCTCTCTGCTCAGCAGGGAGCCTACTTCCTCCTTTCTCTCTGCCTACCTCTCTGCCTACTTGTGATCTCTCTCTCTCTCTCTCTGTGAAATAAATAAAATATTTTTTAAAAATGTGATTATCTTAATAATGCATAAAAAATCTTTTGGCAAAATATAACACCATTGCATAATGAAAATACTCAACAGACTAGAAAGAAGGCAACTCCCTCAATCTGTAAAGAGCAGCTTTAAAAAACCCACAGAAGGCAGCATTCTTAATAATTAGAGTATTGTCTTTCTTGATAAGTTCTGAAACAAGACTACTTGCTTTTGCCACTTTTATTCATCTGTGATAGAAAGTTCTAGTACCACAATTAGGCAAGAAAATGGAATAACAGGCATCCATATTGGAAGAAACAAATAAAACTATAATTATTTATAAATGGCATGGTCTTCTAAATAGAAGATTCTGTAAAACACACACACACACACACACACACACATAAAATAGAGCTAATAAACCAGTTAAAAAGAGTTCCAACTACAACAACAGCATAAAATGAATTATATTTTTAAAAACTAGCAATAGTTTTTTAAAGAAATCAAGCAAACAATTTCTTTTGCAATAGCATTGAAAATAACAAAACAAATTTATTTAGAGTAAATTTAACAAAAGCAGAACAAAATAAGTACAGTAAAAATTACAACATTTTTGTAGGAAATTAAAGACCTAAATAATTAGAAAGACATTCCATTTTCCCTGATTGTAGGACAATATTATTAAAAGAATTATACTTTATAAATTGATCTACAGACTACATGTAATTCCTGTTAACACCACAATTGGCTTTCTTGCAAAAATTGATGAGCAACTGGTTCTAATATTTATGTAGAATTTCTAAGGACTGAGGTTATCAAATTCAGTCTTGAAATAGAGGAATAAAGTTAAAAGACTCATACTTCTAGATTTCAATACTTACTTCAAAGCTACAGTAACCAGGACATTTGATGGAACTCATTAGGAAAGATATAAACAAAAGAATGTAATTAAGATTCCAAAAATAAACCTTTACATTTGCAACAAATGGATCTTCAACAAAAATGCTGAAAGAATTGAGTAGGAAAGGTAGTCTTTTCAGTAACTTGCTGTGGGACCACAAGATATACACAGACAAAATGATCAAGTATCACTTCATCAGACCATAAACAATAATTAGCTTAAAATGGATTATATACCTAAATATATGATCTAAAACTATAAACGTCTTAGAACACTGAAGTAAGTCTTCATGAAATTTGGTTAGGCAATGATGTCTTATGATAGGAAACAAAAGCTCAAGTAACAAATAAAAATGCATAAATTAATAAAATTAATAACTTTGGTGATACATATGGTATCACTAAGAAAAGTGAAAAGACAACACACAATGAGATAAAAGATTCCAAACCATGCATAGTCCTTTAGAGTTAAAAGACAATTTCCATGTCCCACACTTCATCTAATTTTCACTCCATTCTTGGAGGGTAGGTGTGCTGAAGATTACCCTTCTGACTTTAAATATATACCTTTTAGAGGGTCAGTGAAGTCCACTAAGTGAAAGATTCTGGATTAAATCTCAGCTTTTCTGCCGACCAATGGTCTCCCTAGTAAACTACTATTGAAGGTGGTAGAATAAGTATGTTATATGTGGTGAATGGTTGGAGATGAGGATGAGTGGATAAAGGAAATAGAGCAAAGGAAGTGTTTTGGATAGGAATAGAGGGATATCTATATGTGTATATGTAGTCAGATAGGTTTTAAAGAACACATTTATGAGCTCAAATGTGATTGAGGTGGCAACAGGAAAACAGTATGGTTTATGGAAAATAGTAGACAATATTTCACACCTAGCTTTAGAGTCGGCAAAGCCAGGGTAAATATGGCAAGCTATTTAACTTCCCCAGATCTGAGTTTCCTTATCTTTAGAGTGAAAGTACTTATCCCTTCCATCACCAAAGTTTTATGGTGACCAGAAAGGATGACTGTGATAATGTCTGTGAGATGTACACAGCCAGCTCTCCATCAAGAGCAGTGGCTCTGATTACAATCCTAAATAAAGTGAAATAGAAACTGTGTTTCAAGTTGGTTAACCTGGAAACAATGTAGAAAAGAAGGGAAACATGAGACCTTGGGTCAAGGGAAAAAATAATATGGCATCATTTCAACATATAAAATTCTACTCTCCTCCTTCATATCTTTTACTGGCTTCCCATTGTATTTGTGTTCAAGGAGGCATTACAGTAAGGTGGCTTGAATGCCCTGGTCACTTTTATTAGTAAGCCAAAACCCAAGCCAGAGACAATTCCTGCAAGTAACTCAAGGTTAAGAAGAGAACCAGTCACAAATAGCCAACTACACTTTCACAAGTAATGCAACCGCTTCAGCTATAGCCAAACAAATAATTTCCTTGCTTTACTTCCCACCTTCTCTATAAAAACTGAGCCTCCTAGCTTCTATGGATGGAGCTGCCCTACTTCCTGTTTTATATTGCTTAATTGGAATTAATGTTTGTTGAAATAAAATTCCTCAATTAAAAAAAAATTCTAAACCATGCCTGATAACAAAATTGTATCCAGAATGTATAAAAAGTGTTACGTCTCAATAATAAAAAGACAAATGACCCAACTGAAAAATGGGCGAAGCATTCAAACAAATGTTTTTCCAATATGATATGCAATTGGACAATCAGCATATGAAAACACATTTAACATTATTAGGGAAATTAAAGTCCAACAACTAGGAGAGACAGTTCACCCCCACTAGAATTGGTGTAATAAAAAAGATACTATATACTGCTGAATGTGAAGATAGGAAGGAATTGGAATGCCCATGCATTGTTGTTGGGAATGTAAAATAGTGTAGTCACATGGAAAGATAATTTAGCAGTCCCTAAAAATCTTAAACACTAAGTTGCTTTATGAATTAGCAAGGCATATTCAATATTCAAAAATCAAACTGAGTAATCTGCTGTATTAATGGGCTAAAGAAGAAATATATAGTGCTATCAATTGATACAGAAACCACACTTAAAATCCAACACTCATTCATGACAAAACTGTCAATAATTTAAGAATTAAAAACAAACAAACAAACAAAAAACACATCTCATCCTGAGAGAGAACATCTATGAAACCACACAAGCTAACATGATATTTACAGTAGTGGAATAAATGTTTTCCCCCATTTATGAACAAGGCAAGAATATCCACTCTCATTCTTACTGAGCACAATACTAGAAGGTAAATGTCATAGATGGTGAAAATGAAAAAATAAAACTATACCTATTTTCCAATGAAATAATTAAAAAAATCAAAATGAATCTGCAGAAAACTAGAAAGAATGTATGAGTTTAGGAAGATTATAGGGTACAAGACCAATACAGAAAATTCATTTGCATTTCCACATAGTGACAATAAACATGAGGAAACAAAGATTTAAAAAAACACATATGTTCAAAATCTTGACAAAGATAAGTATATATTTTGGTAAAAAATTAACAAAACATGTACAGAATCTATATGCTAGAAATCAGAAAATGTTGCTGATTCAAACCAAAGAAGATTTAAATATATGGAGAAAAATAATGTGTTCAAGGACTTCCGGACCCCATGATCATGAAAGACTCCTCATAGCAGAGAGTTCAGTTCTCACCTAAGCTGACATACAGATTGAATCTGATATTCATCAAAATACTAGCAATTTTTTATGGACATAGATGAGAATATTCTAAAGCAAAGTCTCTGGTGCTAGACTAGCCAAAAAAATATCATTGAATGTATGAGCATTCCAATTCCTTCACATCTTCATAGTCAGCTGTAAGCTTTTTGTAGATCAAGATGAGTTAGCTTCCATTTATTCTTAAATTGTCAAGTTTTGTCAGAAATGAATACAATATTGGTTGTAATACTGTACTATTTTTCAAAGGTGTTACCATTGAAGGAAAGTATGTAAGGGTACATAGGATCTATCTGTGTTGACTCTTACAAGTGCATGTCAATCTAAAATTTTTTTTTAAAGATTTTGTTTATTTATTTGTCAGAGAGAGAGGGAGAGAGAGCAAGCGAGCACAGGCAGACAGAGTGGCAGGCAGAGGCAGAGGGAGAAGCAGGCTCCCCGCCGAGCAAGTAGCCCGATGTGGGACTCGATCCCAGGACTCTGGGATCATGACCTGAGCCCAAGGCAGCTGCTTAACCAACTGAGCCATCCAGGCGTCCCGTCAATCTAAAATTTACTCAAAATATTTTTTGAGAAGAAAAAAACATTATGTACAGGCAAAATTGTATTTGAATGTCCTTCATGGTGTTCTTAAAATATGGTGTCATATTTATGTGCACAGTATTATACTATAAATATGTAGAGTATGCATGTGCAAACTTTTAGTATTTTACCATGTATAATAGCTTCCATGTTGCAAACCAGAATCTGAAACAGGCAAAAAAAAAAAAAAAAAAAAAAAAAAAAAAAAAAAAAAAAAAAAAAAAAAAAAAAAAAAAAAAAAAAAAAAAAAGAAAAAGAAAAAGAAAAGAAAAAGAAAAATAACACATACATATACAATTTTTGCCTTCAAGGATTTTGCAAGCTAGTAAGATAATGAGACATATAGAAATGACTGTGGTACAGGGTAAGATACATGGTAAGATACATGAAAGACATACTCGCATTTACCATGTAAGCAAAGAAGGGAGATAGCAATGCTTTTGGGAAAAGTCTGGCCTTTTGTGGTAATCTTTAAGGGTAAGACAATTGTTATAAACCTAAATTAGTAGTAGGGATAAAATAAGGATTAAAGAAACACCTTAAACAAGGATATAAAAGCATGAAACATGTGATGGCAAAATACATTGATTTCTTCCAGATCAATAACTATATGTGATGATGTCAGGAAAAAAATCAGAGCCAGATTTTAGGTCTTCAATGCCAAGTTAAGAATTTTATATTCATCCCATACATGGTAGAGTCATTTAAGAAGTTTCAATAAGACTGCACATATATAAACTAGGAAATCTGATAAAAAAAAGCATGCATATGTGAAAACTTTCCATTTTATCCTAAAAAAATGAAACAAGAATTATGAAAAGAAAAGTTATTTTAAGAAATAACTCTGTTATCTTGTGATTTAAAGACCAAAAGTCTTCCATCATTAGGATACAAAGAGGTCTTCTGTAATTAAGCTATTGAAATATTCCAGTCCAGAGGAACTGAGATTTACAGGTCTTTGAAAGAACTGAGTTAAACTAAGCTGAAAAAGATGAAATGCAAGGGTCACTTATGTCAAGGCATTTGAAATGGAGCCTAGAAACCATTGAGGAGGTGGGCCTTACACACATCCCCACTGGTGGAACCATGAACTTTTGAACTTGGCCAAACCACAGATGCTTCAAGGACTCTGCCTGAAAAACCCACAGCTTGCTGTAGTAACAGACTTTTTCATATTGATAGCCCTAGCAACCAATTATGTTTAGCCAAGATTAGTTTCCTGCTGCCAACACCAATCAAAATTTCTATGTAAACAACATATACAAGCATTTCCTTTTGTCTTTAAAAACCTTTAACCCAAAATGAATGCTTTGTTTCGTTTCAGTTCTGCCTTTTTTCTCAGTTGAGATGGATTCAGGAGCCCTTCTGTCCTATAAGCTCAGTGAGGGAAGGACTCATAGTCTCTGTTCAGGGCTTTTCGCATTTTGCATGGTGTTTGGAATGGAACAACAGATCAATATCTATTTTATTTATTTATTATTTTTAAAAGATTTATTTATTTGAGAGAGAGTGTGGGTGGGGGGAGGGTCAGAGGGAGAAGGCGAGAGAGAACCTCAAGCAGACTCCCCACTGAGTGCAGTGCCTGTTGTTGTGAGGCTTGGTCTCATGACTCTGAGATGGTGAACTGAGCCCAAATTAAGAGTCGGCTTTTTTGTTGTTGTTGTTTGTTTTTTGTTTAAAGATTTTATTTATTTATTTGACAGACAGAGATCACAAGTAGGCAGAGAGTCAGGCAGAGAAAGAGGGAGGAAGCAGGCTCCCCGCTGAGCAGAGAGCCCCATGCAGGCCTGAATCCCAGGACCCTGAGGCCATGACCTGAGCCGAAGGCAGAGGCTTCTGAGCCACTGAGCCACCCAGGCTCCCCGAGAGTCAGCTTCTTAACTGACTAAGCTACCAATATATATTTTATTTTACCTTATTATTTTTTTAATCTATTTATTTGACAGTGAGAGACGGAACACAAACAGGGGAAGTGGGAGAAGGGAGATCAGGTTTCCTCCTGAGCAGGGAGCCCCATGTACGGCTCGATCCCAGGACCCTGGGATCATGACCTGAGGTGAAAGCAGACACTTAATGACTGAGCCACCCAGGCGCCCCTCAATGTGTATTTTAATGAATTATGAATGCAGACACACATTAAATAGAATCACTAGGCTTACTGAATATTGATTTTGTGTGTAAAGGGAAAGGGAAGATGTAAAAGCAAATCTGTTGAGGCACTGTGTCTGTGTCCTGTGATTTATGAGACAATCACAGCTCACCTGTTTGCAGTGCCTTTGGGCATAGCTGGAATAAGGTGAAAGTTACTCTAAATATGCTCTTGCTGCCTCTGTTATTGCTACTTAGAAACAGTCAGAGTCAGAGAAATAGATGAGCCTGGTTATTTTTTCTGAGGGAGAACATTGGGATACTATGTACCAAATTCAAATCAACAATGAATGCTTTGAGCTTGGATGATTAAACGGAATAACAATATCCCTGGCAAACATGATTTGAGGTAAGATTATAGAAGTGTGTGAGAAATGGAAAGTATTAAAAATATGTTCGTTTTGGTATTTCATCCCTAAACCTTTCTGAAGATGCATTATTATGCCAACAAACTAAGAATAATGATGGCGACATTTACTGAACAAGTACAAGCAGTATAAGTTTCCATTTTAATGCACATATTTCTCATGTTTATCTGGAACTCAGAAATTTTTTATGTCCAAATTCATTGTGGGTTTTTTTTCACTTGTTTTTTAAAATAAATACTTTTTGCATCCGTTTAAAGTTTGAAGCTCTAGGAGGCTTTCTGGTAGTGAATAGGGAGTGACATCATTTTAATCAGCTCTAGATGAGCTGTTTCTTTTACTGATTATATTTACAGGGGTTTGTTTTATACCTACATAGATTTCTTATAGCAATTTGCTTTCCAAGAATTAAATTGCAGGCTAAAAATTTAAGGTATAATTCAGTTTTCTTTCATCAGGATGATTCAACTGAGTTTAATTAGGGAGTTAGCTATCATATTTGTACTTGAGCTTACTTTCTAAACATTTATTCTCTGAAAATCCTACAGTTAAGATTATTTGGGAGCTTCTTGTGTTTAAGTTAAGGTATATACTTTGCATACTCAGCTATAATATCCATTTGTCAATTAATTGCTGATTCGTATGGCTTTCTCAATGTTCACTTGTTTAGTTTGTACTACATTTCCCTGAATTCTCACTCTGTTTAATGCTTGTTAAGGTGGGCAGTAAAGAATATCCTTTTGCAAGATTTGGGGGGCAGAGGTAAAGCAACAACTTCTGTGTAGCTCCCACATAGAGTTTGCTTCCCTGCTGGCTGACCTTGTTGGCCTGAATTAATGGTCAGGCTTGTGACTGACATCTTCCCCTGAATCCTCTAGCATCTTTGTTTTCTTGGCCAAGTGTGTACACTTATCTTTATAACAAAAAGCCCTGACTTCTGGAAGGCCCCCATACCATTAAGATCAACATAATAAGAACTGAGAGGGAAAAGCAGCTGTAATTATAATAGCAAAATGATACGTAGTATATTAAATAGTTAAGTGTTACAGAGTAAATTGAAACATTGATCAGTGTTACGAAGATAGGAAGGGCTGAAAGGATTTAAACACACATTTCAATTTCAAACAGAAAGGTCAGTGTGGGTCTCCTGGAGATGAATTTAAACAAAAGCTTCAAGGATTTTTAACAATGGATTAACGATGTCAATGAAGAATATTTTATATCTTGGAAAAAGCCATGCCAAGGCCCTACAGTGAGTTTATGACTGATATGGCTGAGCATGGCAAGGAAGCCAGAATGGTGGGAATGATGGGAGAAAGGGAGAAGATAAGAAAGTAAGTCAGAGATTTAATGAGGAAGTACCAGGAAGAATATTATCTGAGGACTAGGGATCTTTTACTAGAGATTGGGCTTATGGTGGAGTGAGGTTGGAACCATCTTTGGGTTTGAATTGAATATGGACATGGTCAGACCAAACATTTTTAGAAATTCATCCCACCTGCTGTAGGAAAAATTGACATGAGTGGCTCAAGTCAAGTCCTATAGACCAGTAAAAGGCATACAGTACCCATGTGAACATTATGATGGTTCCTGACGAGGGTGATTGCAGAGGAAGTGGTGGGAAAAGTTAGTATATGGATGCTCTTTATAGTAAGGTCAACAGCATTCCTTAATGGATTAGATGTGAAGTTGACTAAGAGAGACAACCCAATAGCTTTAGCCCTCTGAATCAGGACGTTGCTATCCCTGGAGATGAGGAAGGCTCTGAGTGTAACCTATCTTGTCAGTAATATTAGGGGTTTATTTTTTGATATGTTAAATTAAAAATACTTTTATTTATTTTTTTAAGATTTTATTTATTTATTTGACAGACAGAGATCACAAATAGGCAGAGAGGCAGGCAGAGAGAGAGGAAGGGAAGCAGGCTCCCCGCCCAGCAGAGAGCCCGATGCGGGGCTCGATCCCAGGACTCTGGGATCATGACCTGAGCCAAAGGCAGAGGCTTAACCCACTGAGCCACCCAGGTGCCCCTAAAAATACTTTTAGATATCCAAAGTAAAGTTTCTAATAGGAGCGGAATATAATTTTTCAAAGAGTACTAATGAGTTTGAATAGCTGCCTGTTGGAGAATCAGAATACAGAGATGTTCTGAACTCTGATAAAAATAAAATCTTTTAGACTTTAAAAATCAAATCTTTTAGATTTTGTTTAAGGACAAGTGTTTATAAGTTGCCTGGTCAAAGCATCCCCTGACAAATATAGGTAAGCAATACCTGTTATTAATTCATGAAGTTGTTCCATGGAACAATGTAGCAAGTGATAACTGGTAGCATATACCATGTAAGCCAAGCAAATTTAGGAAAATCCTGACTTACAAAATTAATACTGAACCGTTATATGTTGAAAAGTATTATTTAAAGAATTCACAAGCCCTGATGTAGCAAATGTGTTTTCATGATTAAACAGATCTTTTCAAGAACACATCCATTGGTTGTAGAAAGGTATCCCTGTGTCTGATAGTAGTTTTCTTAGTAGACCCATGTATAATGGGATCAGATATGGTCATATCTCACTATCATTTTCCTTTTTCTCTCCTCCTAAACCATCCACATTTTTAAAGGGAAAAGCTCTTCTAGTCATTAGACCAATAAAGATTGCTAGGCATTGCTCTAGAGGCTGATGTTGGTCGAGGAACAGAGAATAACAGTGCGAATAGGAGTTTACACACCAGTGAAAAGAGATTGGTAATATACACATAAGCCAGTAATAACATAGACTGTGACATTTTCTGTAAAACAAAACCAAATGGGTAACAAAGTAGAGATATGCCAATTTATGTAGGGAAAACCAAGGATACCCAAGTTATATAAAGACAAAAAAAAATGTAATGAAAGACCAAGAAGTAGTCCTCCACAAGCAATCTAGTCATAGCCCAAATGGGATAAAAGGATGGAAAAAGGCATGGTTCCCTTAACCAGACTTTTCTGAGTTGTCCTGACATGAACAGCTATTTAAATCAATAGACTTTATTTTTTTTAAAGAGTTTTAGGTTTAGATAAAGATTGAACAGATAGTACAGAAAAGTTCCACACACTCCATCTGCACATAGCTTATCTTCCCACTAGCCACTTGTATTATTAGTGGAATACATTTGTTATAACTCCACTATATGAACCAATATATATGAACCAATATATTATTATTAACTAAAATCCATAGTTTACACTAAGGTCGACATTTTGTGTTGTATAGGTCTGTGGGCTTTGACAAATGCATAATATCATATATATATATATCATTATAGCATCATGCAGAATAGTTTCAGCACTCTAAAAACCAACTGTGCTTCACCTGTTCAATCCCAGCCACCTCCAAAAGTCCTGGCAAGCATTGATCTTTTATTGTCTCTATGGTTTTGCCTTTTCCAGAATTTCATATAGTTGGTATCATAATGTAGCTTCTTAAGATTGGCTTCTTTCACTTAGTAATATGCATTTAACATTCCCCATGACTTTATTTTTCCCATGTCTTTTTTGTAAATTGATGTCTCATTTCTCTTTATTGCTGAATGATATTCCATTGTATGGATGTATCATGATTTATTTGCCAACTTACCTAGAAGGGCACCTTGGCTGCTTCTAGTTTGTGATGATTACACATAAAGCTGCCATAAACGTTTGTGTGTAGTTCTTTGTGTAGTTATATGTTTTCAAATCAGTTGGGTAGTGCTATAGGAATAGGCTTCCTTCATCATATGGTAACACTATATTTATCTTCATAAGAAACTTCAAAGCTGTCTCCCAAAGTGGCTGTACCATTGTATATTCCCACTGACAATGAATGAAAGTTCCTGGTACTCTACCTACACCCTCACCAGAATGTTTTATTGTTAGGTGTTTTTAAAAGTTTATTGTTCTAATAGATGTGTAGTGGTGTCTCATTTTGCATTTAATTTGCATTCCTTGTTTTAGGACTGTCTGTTCTGTTCTCCCAGTCTGTGTGTCTTTTCCTGCACCACTGTCTCATACTTTATAGTAAATCATGAAGTCATATAGTGGGAGTTGCCCAACTTGTTCTTTAGTGTTGTTTTGGCTATTCTGGTCTTCTGTCATTTCATGTAAACTTTAGAATCAGCATGTCTGTATCCACAAAATATCTTGTAATTTTGATTGGGAATGCAATGAATCTACAGGTCAAATAGACCTGTCATCCTAACAATTCTGAATCTTTCAAAAGCACTGAAGTGGTTTATAAATGTTAATTAGATCCAGTTGATCAATGGTCCTCTTCAGTTCAACCATGCCCTTTTTTAAAAATTTCTTTTCAGCATAACAGAATTCATTGTTTATGCACCACACCCAGTGCTCCATGCAATATGCGCCCTCCATAATACCCACCACCTGGCTCCCCCAACCTCCCACTGCCTACCCCTTCAAAACCCTCAGATTGTTTTTCAGAGTCCATATATAGTCTCTCATGGTTCATCTCCCCTTCCAATTTCCCTCAACTCCCTTCTCCTCCCCATGTCCTCCATGTTATTTGTTATGCTCCACAAATAAGTGAAACCATATGATAACTGACTCTCTCTGCTTGACTTATTTCACTCAGCATAATCTCTTCCAGTCCCCTCCATGTTGCTACAAAAGTTGGGTATTCATCCTTTCTGATGGAGGCATAATACTCCATAGTGTATATGGACCACATCTTCCTTATCCATTTGTCCGTGGAAGGGCATCTTGGTTCTTTCCACAGTTTGGCAACTGTGGCCATTGCTGCTATAAACATTGGGGTACAGATGGCTCTTCTTTTCACTACATCTGATCTTTGGGGTAAATACCCAGTAGTGCAATTGCATTGTCATGGGAAAGCTCTATTTTTAATTTCTTAAGGGATCTCCACACCATTCTCCAAAGTGGCTGCACCAACTTGCATTCCCACCAACAGTGCAAGAGGGTTCCCATTTCTCCACATCCTCTCCACACACATTCTAACTGGTGTAAGGTGGTATCTCAATGTGGTTTTAATTTGAATCTCCCTGATGGCTGGTGATGATGAACATTTTTTCATGTGTCTGATAGCCATTTGTGTGTCTTCATTGGAGAAGTGTCTGTTCATGTCTTCTGCCCATTTTTTGACATAATTATCTGTTTTGTGTGTGTTGAGTTTGAGAAGTTCTTTATAGATCCTGGATATCAGCCTTTTGTCTGTACTGCCATTTGCAAATATCTTCTCCCATTCCGTGGGTTGCCTCTTTGTTTTGTTGACTGTCTCCTTTGCTGTGCAGAAGCTTTTGATCTTGATGAAATCCCAAAAGTTCATTTTCACTTTTGTTTCCTTTGCTTTTGGAGACATATCTTGAAAGACGTTGCTGTGGCTGATATCGAAGAGGTTACTGCCTATGTTCTCCTCTAGGATTCTGATGGATTCCTGTCTCACATTGAGGTCCTTTATCCATTTTGAGTTTATCTTTGTATACGGTGTAAGAGAATGGTGGAGTTTCATTCTTCTACATATAGCTGTCCAATTTTCCCAGCACCATTTATTGAAGAGACTGTCCTTTTTCCACTGTATATTTTTTCCTGCTTTGTCGAAGATTATTTGACCGTAGAGTTGAGGGTCCATATCTGGGCTCTCTACTCTAGTTCAACCACGTCCTTATAATTTTCTGCCTCCTGTATGTGTCCATTTCTGGCACAGTGCTGTTGAAATCTGATAAAGGATATTGAAGTATTCAACCATAATAGTGGATTCATCTATTTCTTCTAGTAGTTCTATTAATTTGAACCTCATCTATTTTGATACTGTTGTTAGATGCATGCACATTAAATGTTGTAATGTCTTTTTGGAGAACTAATCATTTTATAATTATTCAGTTCTTTCCTTCATCACTGATAATATTCCTTGTTCTGAAGTCTACTTTGAAATTAATATAGTTACTCCAGCTTTCTTTGGATTAGTGTTAATAGATATATCTTGCCCATCCTTTTACTCTGTTTTGTTTTTAAAGGGAGTTCCTTGTTAACAACATACAGTTTTTCTTTAATACAGTCTGACAGTATTTGTCTTTGAATTGGTGTATTTAGATCACTGATGTTTAAGGTGATTATTTATATAGTTGAATTAAATTCTACAATATTTATAACTCTTTTCTATTGTTATATTTATTTTTTCTTTTATTAGTCTTCCTTTTTTCTGCTTTCTTTGTTATTAAGTTATTAAATTCTATTTTTATCTTCTTCTAGCATATCAGTTATAATCTTAAAAAAATATTCCTAGTGCTTATCTTAGAGTTTGCTATATGCAATTATGAGTCATCTAAGTCCACTTTATTTATCTATTTATTTATTTAAGATTTTATTTATTCATTTGACAGAGAGAGGACAAGCTGGGGGAGCAGTGGGCAGAGAGAGAGAGAGAGAAGCAGGCTCCCCACTGAGCAAGCAGCCTGATGTGGGCCTCAATCCCAGTACCCTGGGATCATAACCTGAGACGAAGGCAGACACTTAACCAACTGAGCCACCCAGGATCCCCTAAATCCACTTTTAAATATTACCATAATACTTCCAAGTAGTGCAGGTACCTTATAACCCTTACAACAGAATAATTCATTAGTTCTCACTCTCTTTGTTGTGACATATCTGTCATTCATTTCATTTATCCATGTGCTATAATCACCTAGTACATGGTTGCTATTGTTACTTTGTACAGTTACCTATTAGATCAATTTGGATATGAAAAATAAAATACTTTATCTTTTTTGATGTTCTTTCTTTATGTAGATCTAAGTTTTACATATATCATTTTCCTTCTGTCTGATGAACTTCTTTTAATATTTCTTGCAATGTAAATCCATTGAGAAAAATTCCTTTAGTTTTTACTTGTCTGAGAAAGTCCATATTTTTCCTTCACTTTTGAAAGATAATTTCACTGGATACATAATCTGTGATGGTATTTTTTTTTAATACTTTAAATACCACCCTTTTGCTTTGTGGTGTCTGATGAGAAGCGCAATATAATTCTTTTTTTTTTTTTTTAAAGATTTTATTTACTTATTTGACAGAGAGAGAGATCACAAGTAGGCAGAGAGGCAGGCAGAGAGAGAGAGAGGAGGAAGCAGGCTCCCTGCTGAGCAGAGAGCCCGATGCGGGGCTAGATCCCAGGACCCTAAGATCATGACCTGAGCTGAAGGCAGCAGCTCAACCCACTGAGCCACCCAGGCGCCCCAATATAATTCTTATCCATGTTTCTCTATAAGTAAGATGTTTTGTTCCCTTCTGTCTTTTTTCAAGGTATCCTCTTTGTCTTTGTTCTCTGAAGTTTGAATTTAATATGCCCAGGCATAAATTTTTTAGTATTCATCTTGCTTAGTGTTTCTAGAATTTCTTGTATCTGTGGTTTGGTTTCTGTCATTAGAAAATTCAGAGCCATTATTACTTCAAATATTTCTTCTATGTTCTCTTTTCCTTCTGATATTTCAATTATGCATAAGTGAGAACTATTGTACTGGTTTCACAGTTCTTTTTTAAAATTTAAATTCAGTTAATTAACATTTAGTGAATTATTTGTTTAAGGGGTACAGGACTGTGATTCATCAATCTTATGTAGTACCCAGTGCTCATTACAACACATACCCTCCCCAGTGTCCTTCACCCTGTTAAACCATTCTCCTAGGCCCTCCCCTCCAGTAACCCTCAGTTTGTTTCCTAAAGTTAAGAGTCTCTTACAGTTTGTCTCCCTCTCCGGTTTCCTTTTTTTCACTTTTTCCTCTCTTCCCCTAAATTCTTAGATATCCTGCGGTGCCTTCATCTCTTTCCTTTCCAGTTTGGGAAGTTTCTATTAGCATATCTTCATGCTCACTGATTCTTACCTCAGCCATGTTCAGTATACCAATAAGCCCATATTTTTTTTTAATTTTATTTTTTCAGTGTTCCAAATTTCATTGTTTATGCATATTTTTAATAATATTTTTAGCTTTATTAAGGTAGTGAGTGAGTGTCAAGAGATTGTAGTGAGGCAATGACTCACCCAATCCTTCCATTAACTACTAATTAACAAAGATGCAAAGTTCTAATATTTTGCTAATTAACTAAACAAAATTCATCTGATTTATTTTTTTCTTACAGATCTTAAAACTGAATTAACATCTTTCTTTCTTTCTTTCTTTTTTAACTTACCCAGGAAACAATGAATTTAACAGTGTAAAAGGAAACAACATTTGCTTTCTCCCACCTCTCATTTTTCATAGTTTAAAAGTATCAGGACTAATTGGATAAGATAATGACTTAATCTATAAATCTTACTGTATTTACTGTATACTATTTTTATCTGTTTATGTTGTGGGATGACCAGCATACCATATATTTCTGTATTTTGCTTCCTCTCTACCTAACCTGGTTACTCGGTATCAATAGTAAAATTTTTGTATGCAAATATCTGTAATGTATAAATTATTACAAACTAGAAACTGTCTTTCATAAAAAGAAGCTTTCCATAAAATAGTCAAACTAGAAATTGATTATGTTAACACAATAAATAAGTTCAGTTAGTGCTTAATATTCTTTAACACAATAAGCTATTGTGGCTGCACGTGATCATAGAAAGTTTTTCAGAAGTTTCAAGAGAATCATATGTAGTTTTGAGAGTTTTGAGAGGAAAACCATAAGATGGAATAATTTTATGTGTAAAGTTAGACTTATATGATTTCAGTTTATTTTTGAATGGAATTGAAAATGGGACCATCTGAGTGAGTAATAGATGTCATAAAATGGAATTTAAAACACCATTAAACAATTAGAGATATGGTCCTATGTTGATGTAAATAGTTGTTTATTTTTTGTACAGAGGTGTAGACATTTTACAAAGTTTTTCTAAATCCTATTACAGAATTATATAGTTAATGCATCAGGGAAATACTAAACATTTCTGTGAAATGCCCTGTTTCTAGTATTATTGATGGTTATGGAAGACACCTACTCAGGATCTAGATTAATTAAATTTTTATTAAATAATTGTGCTTGTATTTTATTAGTTTTATTTAAAATTTTCATCATTTTTTTTAAATTAAGTGTTGATGCTTATGGAAGACACCTAATCAGGACCTATTTTAAAATTTTTTATACACAATTGAGCATAATACTTCCCAAAGACATGATATTTCTCTGACAACTTAGTCATTTCTAGCCCTTCACTCCTTGAAATTGCAAGATTTTTTTTATTGGTTTTGTACTTTGTCTCTTCCTATTGATTTGACCTTGTGATGTGTTTTCTGCTTCACTAAAAGTATGATAATGAGACCTGCCTATTTGAAATGGAAATCTCCTCGGAACTCCCTGTGATTGAATTTATTGTGAATCATAAGCCAGGATTCTTAAAGATCAACAAACTTTGAATGTTGATTCATAGCTAAATGCTGAGGCTGTTATGGGTTGCTTATTTGTCAAATAAACTCTGTTATATAAAACCTTCTGAGGAAACATCAGTGGACTCTAAATCAATAATCTCAAGCATGAAGGAGAAAAAAATAAGAAAGAAAAATGAATAAAGAAGAATGTAGAACTCTTTAAATGTGTACATTGAATCAAAATAATTACATATCTGGGGAAATAAATAGCAGGCACGTCTCTATTAGCTACAATGTTTCAAGAAAAGTAAATATGCTCTTATCTTGAATCCTTAATATCTGGGAGAGCAGTTTAGGGTTATTAGACTTCCATTTTCTGTTACAGAAATTCCAGGAATATTTGTAACATTGTTGAAGTTCTCTTAGGGATCATTCTTATCATTCTTACCATGTTATTGCTATAAAAGCTACCATAGCTTACATAATAATTTATAATACAGTATGAGTATAGGACTTGAAAGGATACTTTCAAATATTTTCACGTATCTGCCCTTTACACACTTGCTTAACCACTATTTACTGGAAACTTAATGTGTGCATAGAAACCATGCAGAAAAGCATGGTTCCTTACCTAAATAATCTATAATCTAATTGAGAATCATGAGTGTTTGGTAAAATTAGTAAGAGTGTGGATAAAGCAAACTAGAAAGCTCCAAATAAAATCAATGAAATCAGATGATACTAAGAAAACTCTTTGAAGATGCTGTGATTTCAGTATGTTATTACACTTTTTGGTTCTAAAAAAAATGAGAGAAACATTATAAAATTTTGAATTAATATTTTTAAACATCAACTTGATGAATTTTACCAAAATGCTTTTTTACTTACTCACCGTATAATGGAATGAATAAGTAGACAAAAAAGTAACAACTAGGATTAGTTTGCCATTTTAATCTCCTTAGTTCATGTTTTTCATATGTATATTTGTATTTGTTTTGAAAGTTTATCATAAAAGAGGCAATCTTTTAGTTTTGAATATTCCATTTATTTCGTGTAAATTCACTTTTTTTTTTTTGTCATCACTCTTTCCAAAGTCCTTTGATAGTAGTTCTCTGTTTATATGGATTCAGTTCTTACCACAGTTTTAAGCAGTTTCTTCAAGGTCACATGAGTACTATACTTCCTGTATTTTTCTGGTTAAACAAGTTTTTAGTTTCCTTGATGTGTATGTACAATAATTTGAGTTGCATATATTTTTGTTTTTAATAAACAGTTTAATAAACTGTTTTTAAAACAGTTTCAGACTTAGAAAAACTTAAAATATTGTATAGAGTTTCCATGCCATCCCCTGTTATTAAGAGCACGTTAGTATGGTGCACTTGTTAAAATTAATGAACTAATATCGATACCTTAGTATTAAGTCGAGTCCATAGTTATTTAGATTTCCTTAGATGCCCTGTTCTGTTCCGTGATCCTATCTAGGATACCACATAGCATCATTCATCATGTCTATTAAACTTCTCTTGGTTGGTACAATTTCTTTGCCTTTGATGACCTTGAAGTTTGGGGAGTACTTGTCAGTATTTAGTAGAATGCTTCCCTATTGGAAGTGGTTTGAAATTTTGCTCATGAAAAGAATGGCTGTGTAGGTTTTGGTGGAGAAGACCACAGAGATAATGTGCTTTTTTATCACATCTGATCAAGCACACATATTATCAACATAACTTATCACTATTGATGGGTTACAATATATTACTAATTCATTATTTTATTGCTCAAATTGTTCTTGGTCTTGACCACTGGAAACTCTTTTAGCTGACTCCTGTATCCCTTTGGCATCCCTCCATCAATGTGTATGTGTTTGTGTTTTAGCACTTCCTTACTTTACTTCACTACAAGATGCTCTGGTCTTACCTTGTATATTTTTTCTCCCAATCCTAGAACTGGCCATTTCTCTGAAGAGCCCTCGTTCATTTGATTGGAGAATATTAGAAAACAAGGTCTGAACATTAAATCTGTCATGGGTACTAAATGTCATTTCATTCGGTTCTCCCAGCTAACAGTAAAAGGGATTGTATTTATACACAGTAACTCATATACCCATATTTGTATAGAGCTAAATGAGATCTTATGATGGCTCCACAACTATTCTGTTACTACATGAATTTTTATAGCCTCTAGTCACCTTGTTATATTTGAATCCCCTCTTCCAGAGTGAGATCTGTCTTCCACCATTTTCTGAATTATTCAATTCTAGTATACATTCACAGTAGTATCAGAATTGTTAAGCATTACCCCTTGGGCAAAACATTAATGATTACACCACACTGCTTATGTGCAGGTTCTTTTGCCCCAAACTTTTAGTTGAAGACTCTCTTGACATCCAAAGTTTCCTAAACCAGCAACTTTTCCTTCAGTGACATCATTGTCACATTTTGGATTTCATCCTAGTTTCTTCTGACCACTTAAATTATTTTTAAAACATTTTCATACATTAAAGTTCACTCTTTGTGTTTGGCAGTAAAGAATGTGGCCTCACTCAGAAAGGGGTTTGGCCTTTGTCCAGGCTTCTGGGAGGTAACCTCTGAGCCTTTGGTATATTCTGAGTGATAGGAATATCTTTGTTATTTTTGGCAAACCTCTTTGAGCACATCTGGTAGTTTATGCTAAGAAGGTGACTACTCAGGCAGCCTGGCTACACTTGATGTTCTTAGGGTGGGAATTGCCAGAAAGCCCAACCATATGATTTACTGTGGGCTTTGGGTAACACAGTATCAGGTCAGCCTGGATTCTAGGCTCAACCATGTAGACATTCAACCATCCAATCATGGTTAGGAAATGAAGGCTGTGGACACTGAAGCATGGGTGAGATGCCCAGGGTGGCAATAGTCAGTGATGTTTGTCATCTATCAGTTCTGGGAGAAAAAAACTTTCTGAAGACAATGCCAGCTTCATATTTGGAACCCTCCTATATTCTACCCTATGTGTCTGTTCCCTGGGCTGATGTTAATGCATCCTTTCTCTGTAATAAGTATATTCATAAATACAATAGATTTTGGTGAGATACATGCAACTTCCTATCAGTTTTTGAAACTGAAAGTAATTTTGGAAACCCCAAATGTAGTTGGTGTCAGAAATGAGAGTGGTCTTATGTGGAAACTGTGCCCTCAAACTTGATATGTGGACCCTAACTTCTTGTAGTTGGGGTTAAAAGTCTTTGGTAGACGTGGCAACCCGGAAGGCTGTGCCCTTGACATCACAGTTTTTCCAGCTTGGGAAATGCTCTACAGTTCTGTGAATTTTGATGAATGCATAGAGCCATATAGCTATCATTACCTTATCATAAAGAGTAGTTTTGCTGCCCTAAGATATCCCTTGTGCTTCGCTATTGGTAACTTATCCCCCTCAGGAAATCTCTGGGCATCTCTGATCTTATTACTGTCTCCATAGAGTTGTCTTTTCCAGAATGTCATGTTATAGGATCATACAATATATACCTTTTGGTATTTTCACTTTGTGTTATGCATTTAAGATTCTTCCATGTCTTTTCATGACTTGATAATTTTTAAATTACTGAATAATATTACATTGTATTGACATACCATCTTTGTTTATCTTGTCATGTATCAAAAGACATGTTGCTTCCTGTTTCTGGCAAATATGCCATAAATATTTGTATGAAATTTTTTGCATAAACATAAGTTTCAATTTAAGTGGATTAATTGCTTGATCAAATGGTAAGACTAAATTATACTTAGTAAGGGACTGTCAAACTGTCTTGTCAGTTTCTTTTTTGTACTTTGGAGATTTTAATATGTATATGATAGTATCTGATTATTGTTTTAATTTGTAAGTGCCAAATGAAAATTTATGTTTAGAATATTTGCATATATTTATTTATCTTCTCTACATCTCTTTTGGTGAGGTGCTTATTGAATCTATTGTCCATGTTTTAATTGGATTGTTTTGGATACAAATCTTAGATGTGTTTGGAATATTCTTTCATATGGTTAGTATTTTCTCCCATGTGGTTTATATTTGTTTTACTTTAACAGTGTATTTTGCATATAAGAATTTTTTAATAAAGTTCAACTTACCACCTTTTTACTCAAATATCTGCTCTTCTTTTTAAAAAGGTTTTATTTGTTTATTAGAGAGAGAGAGAGAGAGAGCACAAACAGGGAGAGAGGCAGAGGGAGAGAGAGAAGCAGACTCCCCACTGAGCAGAGAGCAGACCTGGGGCTCACTCCCAGGACCAGGATCAGGATCATGACCTGTGACACTTAAATGACTGAGCCACTCAGGTGCCCCTGTATCAGGCTCTTGATATTGTTTATAAACACTCTGCCAAATCTGAGTTCCACTGGATTTTCTCTTGTGTTTTCTTCTACAGGTTTTATAGATTTAGGTAATATAATCCATTTTGAGCTAATTTTTATGAGTGGTATAAAGTATGTCTACATTCATGTTTTTGCATATGATGTCCAATTGTTCCAGCATTGTTTGTCAAACAGATTATTTTCCCCATTGAATTATACTTCCTGTTTTGTCAAAAATCTGTTGATTATATTGTATGGATCTATTTCTGGGCTGTCTATTCTGTCCCATTGATCCACATGTCTATTTTTTCACAACCACATTCTCTTGATTACTATAGCTCTATAGTAAGTTTTAGTGTCTGGTATTTTGAGTTCTCCAACTGTTTTTCTTTGTGTTGTTTTGGCTATTTTTATTTATTTAAAAATGTTTTATTTATTTATTTGACAGAAAGAGAGATCACAAGTAGGCAAAAAGGCAGGCAGAGATAGAGCGAGAAACAGGCTCCCCACTGAGCAGAAAGCCTGATGCAGGGCTCAATCCCAGGACTCCGGCCCACTGAGGCACTCAGGCGCCCCACAATCTGTATCAATTTTATTTACTTTTCCTGTCTTATTGCATAAGTAGGACTTTCACTACAGTGTTGAACAGGAATGTGAGAGAAAATATTTTGCTTTGTTCCTGATCTTAGGGGAAAATATCTAATTTTTCACCATTGAGTATGCTGTTAGCTATAGGTTTTTTTTTTTAATTTAATTTAATTTAATTTTTTAAAATTTATTTATTTGTCAGAGAGAGGGAGAGAGCAAGCGAGCACAGGCAGAGTGACAGGCAGAGGCAGAGGGAGAAGCAGGCTCCCTGCCAAGCAAGGAGCCCCACATGGGACTCGATCCCAGGACGCTAGGATCATGACCCGAGCCAAAGGCAGCCGCTTAACCAACTGAGCCACCCAGGCGTCCCAGCTATAGGTTTTTCATACACTCTTTAAACCAAATAAGGAAAGTTATCTTTTAATTTGCTGACAATTTTTATTATGAATGGATGCTTTATTTTGTCCAACGTTATTTCTAAACACTTTATTTATTTATTTATTTGAGAGAGAGAGAGGGAGAGAGAGAGAGCATGAACAGAGGGAGAGACAAAGTGGAAAAGAAGAAAGAATCAAGCAGTCTCCCTGCTGAGTGGAGAGGCCAATGATGAGCTGGATCCCATGACCCTGAGATCATTACCTGAGCTGAAACCAACCTACTGAGTCACCCAGACACCCTTTTTCCACTGTTATTTCTGAATCTATTAACACAATCCTATGGTTGTTCTTCTTTAATGTGTTGCTATGATGGAATTATATTAATTTGTTTTTGAATGTTGAAGAAGCATTCATACCTGGAATAAATCTCATTTGGTTATGTGGGTTATATTTTACTATTCTTTAAATGAATTGTTGAATTTCAATTGCTAATTTTTTTGAGTCCACATGTTCTTTTATTCAGAATTGTATAATTCCTTATCAGTTGCCTTTGTGTATTTTTTCTATGTATATGTGTGATGCTAGCTTGATTTTGCAGAATCCTCCTTTTTTTCTTAAATAGCTTGACTAGAATTTCATATATTTATATATATGTGCATATATATATACACACAAACACATAAAAATATTACCTGAAGGTTATATAGATAGCTCACAGTAACATTTTCTTGCATAATACATTTTAATACATCTCTTCAAGTAGGAGGTACTGTATTTTAGGCACAATAATTATCCTTCAGTTAAAAGTTTTTCTACTTTCACTTATTTAATTGCTTTATATTTTCACTTGCCTTTACTCTCATTTTTGCAAATCTTTCCTTTATATTCGGTATGAGAATTATTTTTATTTTGCTTCTCATTTTTAATAGTGTTTGCTTTAAAATGTTATTTTGAACCTCAATGAATTCCTTGAGATTGGCAAATTCTTTTTTCATTTCATTCTATTTTTTTTTAATTTTCTCACTTTTAAACTCTTCCTATATGGAGTTCAAGTGCTTACTAATCTGATATTGAATGAAATAGTTATGATAGCATAAAACAAGTGTGAGAAATTTCTCTCAGCATCTTGAATTATGTTATGTTCATTTGTCTCATTAATAACATGGTTCTTATATTATCTTGGTTTTCTACTTCAATATTATGTTTGCATAACATATTTGCCAGGTTCTTTAACTCACCTCTGTGCCCTTGTGTTCAGTACTTTCTTTTGTTCTGATACAGTATGACAGATTTCTCAATTCTTTTCCTACTTTATGCATGACTTCCTTTCCCTCTTTCTGACTATCTGACTTGTACCTTAAAGCCTGTGCTGTGCTCTTTTCTGTCTACTTATTTATATATACCTTGAAGGAATGATTGGGGTGGGCGATAGCATCAGCAGAATGAGGGGATCCAAGTGGAAGTGGCCACATAAAAGCATATTGTCTGCTAGAATACCAGAACTCCACTTTCCTTCTGGTTTATTTTTAAAGTGCTCCCCACTAATATGTTTTCAGCTTATTTGGAGGCTATATCTATTTCAATGTGACAAATCTCTTGAGTTTTTATTTTCTTTGTTTGCTTAATGTCAGTGTGTATTATAAGAACCTTCACCTCTACAGTCATTCTTGGCATTTTTTAATCCCTAACTCACCCATTTCTCTCCGCCAGTAACTTATTTTATACTCCCATTAAAAATAAGACCATAAAACAGTAGCCGCAATTTTCTTCTCTTGAGAACTGGAGTATTAGGGGGAATTCCTTACATTGCTACCATACACCTATATCTCTTGGAAATTGTGAAGGAAGTGTTAAGATCTGAGTTGGTCTGGGTGTCTGTTTAGTCCCCCAATTTACTTTTTATCCTTTTTTATTAATTTCTAAAGTTAATTGCATTATGTTAATTCTGATATATGGGTTGGGGTGCAGGTTTTGTTACTGTTTTTAATAGATTTTTGTTAATTTCATAATTGAAGAAAGTTTGCAATGTAATTTTAACCCATTATTTTAATAAGGAATAACCAGTTTATTTTTAAAGCTATACTATTAGGCTTCTGTCCCATTACTCAACTGAACACAGTTCTAATTGAAGCCATCATTGATTTCTTCCTTACTAAATCCATTCATCTGTTTTCAGAGCTAGTTTTATCCCACCTCACTCAAGCATTTAATGTGATCATTTTTCTGTCCAAAAATTCTCTTCTCCTTTCTCATCAATTAACTCATTCTCTCCTTACTGTGTTCTAATCTGCTTAAATTCTTCCAGTTCTATTAGCATGTGTTTCTTCCTCTGACTTCTATTGAAACATGGGTTTTCCTCTCATTTCCATTCTTTCCCACCCTGCATAATCACTTCTATGCTTACTGTCTCAAACATGTGTCAGGTTAAAGGCTCTTTCTCACATCTAAAACTATTGGACACTTCCCAATGAAAGATACCGTATGGGACCTTATTGTTTTTGTATTTTCCCCTATTATTGTTCTTTCCCTCTTTTGTTCTGTTTGTTTTGTTTGTTTGTTGGTCTTCATGAATGAAACCACTCCACCAGTCTGAAAGGTAAACTCGTTCCCTTTTACCTTTGTGCGCAATAGTGCCAGTCACTGACTCAGAACAGTACCTAGTCCAGAGGACTGGCTTGGGTCACTTTTCTTAGCAAAAACCAAGATGGCTATGGTCTAGTTGTTGCCTGTCTCCACATACAAAACAATACCCAAGGCTTTTAACCATGAAACTAATTACAAATCCGTGGTCAGTTCCCTGCTTTTTGCCTCTTTCCAAGTTTATAAACTCTTCATTTTATACCTAACTTGTCTTCCTTCTTCCAGAATAATCACATCTGATCCAGCTTCTACAATGCTTGAGTGATATATGTTTTTTAAATATTTTATTTATTTATTTGACAGACAGAGATCACAAGTAGGCAGAGAGGCAGGCAGGGAAGCAGGCTCCCTGCCAAGCAGAGAGCCTGACGCGGGGCTCGATTCCAGGACCCTGGGATCATGACCTGAGCCGAAGGCAGAGGCTTTAACACACTGAGCCACCCAGGTGCCCCGCTTGAGTGATATTTTTAACACATAGTCCTAAGCATGCTATTTTCCTTGCATAAACACTTAACTAACCTTCTACCACTGTAACCTAAGTCCAGACCCTGAAAAATCTTTAAAACCTCTTGTTCTCCTCATTAATCCTTTATTCCTTATTGCCTGCTACTGGCCTTTAACAACATTGAGCAGCAAATTCAAAAATTATTTCATGAAAATTTTGTTATGCTCACTGGCACTCCCAATATCTGTTGTGTTCTTTCTACTCATCTGTGTCCATCTGGCTCTCCCTTGTTTATTATATTGCCAGTCTCATTGTGCATATCATCTCTATGATGCCTTTTCTGACTCCCTCCTGTTATCTGCTTTCTCCTTTGCCTTCCTCCAAGTATGGCATTCATATTATGGACATTCGAGAACTGTAAATCTCTTTAGTAAAAGAACAGGATGTGCTTGTTTATTTAAATTTTTTCTCTCTAGTATTTAGATGAATGCCAGTCATACGGTAAGATAGAATGGAATGATATTAATGAATGAAGTATATGTTCTAAGCTCTGAAGAAGCATTAATTTATTGAAGAGTAACAATTTGGGAGTGCCTGGGTGGCTCAGTTGGTTAAGAAACTGTCTTCAGCTCAGGTCATTATCCTGGAGTCCCAGGATTGAGTCGCATATTAGACTCCCTGCTCATCAGAGAATCTGTTTCTCCCTCTGACCCTCCCCATCCCCTCGTGCTCTCTCTCTCATTCTCTCTCTCTCAAATAAATAAATAAAATAAAATAAATGAAGAGTAACAATTTGGGATTCTCAAAAAAAAATTAAACTCCACACACCTAGATTTGTCATATTATCTAAATACAAAGCCCCTCATATTTTGTATTGGTTTAGAAAAAGAGAAAAATAATTAATCCAGTCAAGTAACAAAACATATTTTCCATAGGTTTAAATGGTATGCCATTGATTTATTGATTTAATTGGTTTAAACTTGTTAGAAATCAGTGACGTACACTATTTATTTCCCCATAATTGAAGACATTTTCTATAATGAGGAACACTATACTTTATACTGCTCTTCTTTGAGAGCAAAGAAAATCTTTGGTTTTTACCTCATAAACCAAACACTTTGCATTTGTACTCAGTAGGTCCTTACTGAACTAAACTGCTCATTTCAAGACAATACAACTCTCTGGGGAACTCATGGGTTCAGAAACATTGAAGATTTTACACAATAAGGTTTGTTGTAAAGTTATAAAATGTTGTTTAAGGTCCTCTGGATAATAAAGGGTAGGATAAATATAATGATTTCATGTTATACAATGAAATTACATTGAAATATATGACTATTTTTGTCATTTCAGAAGTTAAAGTACTTAACACTTTAGTCTTACACCAAAAGGGATTATTTTCTTTTAATTACCACCCAAGTATCACATGTTTAAGGTTGCTAACATCAATCTACAGTGTCTCTTCTTTTTAAAGTAAGCATGGAAATTTTACCCGTTTCTTGTCAGAAGAACAGGGCTGTGTTCTAAGGTTCTATCTATTTAATAGGAAAATATAACATATAGTTTCAGAATGTGACCAACTGGAAAATAGGAATTTGATTCCGGTGCTGTTCTAAATTTTGCTTTGGAAGATTTTTTTTAAAAGGATCAAAGTGGTAAAGCTCAACCTTTAGACTTATAATAATTAGAATGTATATAATAAGCTTAGCTAGATGATTCCTATATAAATACCTCAATCTTTTGTTCTACGGGATGTGGAAAATAAAGTGACATAAAACCTAATCATGTGCTGTTATGTTTATGGGAATCCAGGTAAAACTGTGTCTTCAGTAGATAATACATCAATTTTAGTGAATCGTACAGCATTGTCTCCTAAGTTATCATTGAATAGCATGTACAAATCTCCAATTCATGAATGCTTCAGTGCCCATGACTCTTCTGTAGAGCAATAAAACATAACAACCTCGGAAAGTGCAGATATGCGGTCAGTGGCTAAAGTTGATGGTTTCCTCTTGCTTCTACCTCAGTTATGATGAAATATTGTTGTGTACTATTAAATAGTTTCCATACATCATTGCATCACTGACACCTCTAAAGTTCTTTAATATTTACTTATTTGAACTTAAAGAAATATGAAACTAGAATGTAAACTATATCTGGCAGGAAACTTTGTCTGTTTTGTTCTTTGCTGTATTCTCAGTGACTCTAATAGCAGAATAATGAATAGTTACTGAATGAATATTGACTGAAAGGAGAAGCCAAATAGGTTTACCATGGTTACAGTCAGGATGGATGCTAAAACAAAACAAACAAAAAAATGGGTGAAATTGGTTGAGCATTCACCTTCCTGTAGGATACCTATGTTTCTTTCCTTTTATAGCAAGGGAATATATGGTATATACATCTAGTGAGTTTGAGGTTCTTCAAAAATGTACTCACAAATTTAGATGACCATGAACATCAATCCTGTAGAGTGTGTGTATGTGCAGGGGGTATGATTAAGGTCCCTTCAAACTTGCAGCATTTTTTTAGTTCTTTCGCTGAGAGCAGAGCCCTCACTGTTTGGAGTATACTTTGACCTCTCAGAAAGGGCAGCTTTATATCTCATGTGGGCTGAGAACCTCTTCTGACGTATTCTGTCAAGCTTATGTTCCTCAAACCCCTTCTGTGCCAAGGTTTCTCCAAATCCTGCTTATTTTAGGCATCTGGGATTACTGTAATAAACCATCTTATGTGCTTTGACAGTTATTATATTATTTCTCTTTATTCATCACGACTTTTTAAAAAGTACCCTAACTCAGATTTCAGAATGCCATTGTGAATGCCAAATGGTTCTTAAGAGAAGATTTTTAAAAATTCTTTGTAATCAAAATAATTACAGCGTAACTTATATCAATGTTCACTGGTGTATTTTCTATGTAATATTGGGCCACTGCAGGAAAACATCATTGTTAGGGTTACTGGGGTTATAGAAAAGTTGCTGGCTAGCTGCACAATCTTTATTTTTCAGAAACTCTGGGGTTATAGTTTTCAAAGATATGTAAGGTTCTTTCAACTTTGTACATCCCACGCCCCTAAATATGAACATGTTAGCACACATATAGTATTCTATTGCCTTTATTTGTCTTCATGTTTGTCTGTTCTTTTTGTTCTTCTTGAGAATGGGTCTAGGAATTTACCCATTCATTCACTCTTACTCCTTTTTGCATGTGTGCACTTCATTCAATTAATAACTAATGAGTGTTTGTAATGCATTCCTCCAAACCATGAGGTTTTGGCAGAGAACAAAATGGCCAAATATATTTCCTCAGGTGTCTTACATACTAGACATAGAGACAGATACATGTAAATATATAATGAAAACATATGTGAATATATAATAAAATACCAGGGCTATGAATTAAAAACAGAGCACAGGATAGAGTCTGAATGGTACTATTTTTAAAAGTGTGGTCAGTGAAGAGGCAAGTGATTTGAGAAGAAACCTAAATTAGTTGGGGAGCAAGCTATGTCAATATTTAGGAGAAAACTTCACCAGGTACAAGGAAAAGGTTGTATATATATCATGCAGTAGAAAGCTTGCTTTGTGGCTTGAGGATCAAGGATATAATAAATGGGAAAAGAAATAGTAGGAATGACATTGGAGAGGATGCAGGGCCAGATTGTGGAAGCCCTCCTAGAGTGTGCTAAGGATTTGGAATTTTATTGTGTGTGATAGAGTCAACACAGGTTTTGGACAAGATGTAACAGAACCAAATGGTTGATTTTTTTTGTTTTGATTTGCCTAATTACTCTGGTTATTATGTGGAGAACAGACTGTGAAAAGGGAAGAATGGAATCAGAGTTATCAGTTGGAAAATTATAGAGTAATCAAGTGATAGTTGTTTGTGTGCTAGACAAGGGTGTTAGGAATAAAGTTAAATAGAAGGGATAGTTGGGGAGCACCTGGGTGGCTCAGTGGGTCAAGCTTCTGCCTTCGGCTCAGGTCATGGTCTCAGGGTCCTGGGATAGAGCCTCACATCAGGCTCTCTGGCCAGTGGGGAGCCTGCTTCCCCCTCTCTCTCTGCCTGTCTCTCTACCTGCCTCTCTGCCTACTTGTGGTTTCTCTCTGTCAAATAAGTAAATAAAATCTTTGAAAAAAATTTAAAAAAAGGATAGTTAGGATATATTTTGAAGACAGGGAAGGTAAGATTTGTTGATAGATTGGATCTGAGAAGTGAGAGAAAGGAAGGCATCAGGATGGCTCCTAGTGTTTTGGACTGGCCAATATAGAGATATTTATTGAAGTAGAGAAAGGTTCGTGGTAGAAAGCAGAATGGGGGACATTTTGTGTTGTTTTAAGTGCTCAGTGTGAAATGCTATTATACGTGTAATTGAAATAGGTGGTTAACCTGAGTCTGGAGTTCATAGCAGAAGTTGATCCTAGACAGACAAATG
The DNA here is from genome assembly GCA_004024625.1 of Mellivora capensis. Lineage (NCBI taxonomy): Eukaryota > Metazoa > Chordata > Mammalia > Carnivora > Mustelidae > Mellivora > Mellivora capensis. Next base: position 187,236 of record PISX010001197.1, read on the forward strand.
TAGGAGATGCCAGTGATGTAGAGGCATCTAAAACTGTGGACATGGTTGATATCATCCAGGGAGTAATATTGACAGGAGAGGAACAGAGGGTCAGGGAGAGGGAAGTTGAGTGGTTACCAGATTAGGAAAGCAGAAGGAAGATTCCAGGCTGACATAATATATAACAGTTGTAGTTGAGAACAGGACTCATTTGAAGACAGGACAAACCAATTGGAGTAAACTGCAGAACAGAGAGTGTGGTATGAAATGAGCAGAAGGAACAAAGCAGGTGCTAAGTTGAGATGAAGCTCATTAGTGACTGACTGAAGGATTTTTCACTGGCAATTACTAACATACTCAGTTGTTTCTTTAAAATCCACCTAATTGGGGGCACCTGGGTGGCTCAGATGGTTAAGCATCTGCCTTTGGCTCAGGTCATGATCCCAGGTCCTGGGATTGAGTCCTGTGCTGGGCTCCCAGCTCAGCAGGGAGTCTGCTTCTCCCTCTCCCTCCGCTTCTGCCATTGCTTGTGCTATCTCTGTCTTTCTCCCTCTCTTGAATGAAAAAATAAAATATTTTAAAACATAAAAATAAAATCCATCTAATTGAATTGTGAAAACTTGTTTAGAGAGGTACAGAGAAGGGGCAAATAAAACCGAGCATTCAAGAAGTATAGGTGAGAGGTGGTTGATCTTGGGCCCTGATGGTGATTGTAGAAAGAGAAAAGTGAAGATATTTGAAAGAAAATGATGGGGCACCTGGGTGGCTCAGTGGGTTAAAGCCTCTGCCTTCGGCTCAGGTCATGATCCCAGGGCCCTGGGATCAAGCCCCGCATCGGGCTCTCTGCTCCTCGGAGGGCCTGCTTCCTCCTTTCTCTCTGCCTGCCTCTCTGCCTACTTGTTATCTCTGTCTGTCAAATAAATAAATAAAATCTTTAAAAAAAAAAGAAAGAAAATGAGAAGACTCAGGTCAGATTGCTAGTCTGAGAGCTTGGAAGAAGTGTTATTATCTTTTGAGATGGAAACCATTCGTACATGGAAGAAGCATCACAAATTTGATGTGTTTCTTGTCAGATGGGTGTTTTGGTATTTGGGAGAAAAACTAGATGCATATTCTGATTTTTAATCATCTACAACATACAGTTGGCAATTAAAGCCAAAAGGGTAAATGAGCTTTCTCTGTGAGTGGATAAAATTAGGGGAAGCAAGAAGCACTGGAGAAAAAGCCATGTCCAACAGTATTTGAGACAGATGGAGAACAAAAGAGATGGAGAAGGAGCAGACAGAGATCTGAGATAACACCCAGTGGATTCTGACCACAGAAACAAACAAACAAACAAAAACAACATACAAGAGCCTCATTTTCAGGGCATTGAATGTAGGCAGTATTCATGAGGTCCCAAAGTTGTGCTCCTACCAATTTACTCCTTAGAATACCTTATGTATGAAATTCTGTTGTGCAGCCTATAGAATTGATTGTAGAATTGGGACATCCAGAATGTTGTGTCAGTGTATTAGTTTGCTAGAGATATGGTTTGGTTTAACCACCAAATAAATGTATTTTCTCAAAGTTCTGGAGGCTAACATCTAATATCAAGCTGTGAGCAGCATCAGGTTTCTTCTGGGGCCACTTTCCTTGGCTTTAGATGGCCCTCATTTTGTGTCCTCATAGTGTCTTGCCTCTGTCCTCATTTTCTATATTGTTTGTGTACTATATTAGAACATACACTGTATGTGCATAAAGTGTTTACAGTTTCTCTGAAAATATATTTTCCATTTGAGGTGCCTGGGTGACTCACTCAGTTGAGCATCTGAGTCTTGATTTTTGTTCAGGTCATGATTTCACGGTTGTGGGATCAAGCCAAGGGTAAGGTTCAGCATGGAGTCTGCTTGAGATTCTCTCTTTCACTCTCCTTCTGTCCCTCTGCCCCCTCTTTCTCTGTCTTTCTAACATAAATAAAGAGGGAAGGCTGAGTGCTCAGTTTGTTAATTGTCTACTTTTGGCTCAGGTCATAATCCCGGGGTCTTGGGATTGAGTCCTGCACTGGGCTTCCTGCTCAGCGGGGATCCTGCTTCTCCCTCTCCCTCTCCTGTTCCCCCTGCTTGTGCGCTCTCTCTCTCTCTGTCAAATAAATAAATCTTTAAAAAATAAAATAAATAAAATCGTCTTTGAAAGAGTTTTTGCATTTAACAAAATAGGTGAGTAATTTCTTTGAAATAAAAGTTCTATTCTAAACCAGTGTTCCATTAATAGGATTTGTAGTTTTAACTGAGAAGTGGTTTCACAGCTGCCACCACAGATCTATTGATCTGAGTCATCTGCAGTATCGAATCATAGATTTTTCTTTTTTGTGATAGGTTAAAGGGAGAAAACATGACTGCCAGTGAATATTGATTCAAATAATTTTTCACAAGTTTCATTATTCTCATTATGTGTAGATTCTTAATTGCCACATTCTTTGCACAACTATTCAAATGTCAATTTAAAGAAAATTTAGGAACTTCAAGAATCCCCATATAGTATTCACAAAAAATAAAGCACTAAAGACACTAATATCTTTAGACAAATGTTCCCCTGTTGAGTCAATTCCTGATTGTTAATAAAGAAAGTCTCAATCTACAAAGTACATCTAATGCATGTGGATCCTATGATGGCATTAAGCATGTGCTTATCTCATTAATAGGATCTGAAACAGGAAAATGTGTTAAGGTATTTAAGAAGATTTTAAGATCTGAAGTTATTTAGGATTGAGTTTGTTCTCCTCCAGACCCAAGCACAGCACCATCTTTTGCATTTTAATTAAAGGAGAAAACACTAGTAATGGAAAGGGTGGATTACAAGTGGCAATGAGAACAAACTTCATGTCATAGCTAAGGAAATAAACAATCCTTCGTTTAAATAGTGAGTACAAGAAGAACTGCATAAACACGTGCCCCACTTATCCCATAAATCCATCTCAAGATTTATTATTCATCAACTTGACTCTGGATTCCTTAATAGGAGAGTCCATTATTATTTATGCCAATAATACTTGGCATAGCTCAGAACACATGGTAATCCCCAGTGCATGTTTATGATTTTCTACTGTATTTCTTAAATTAACTACAGAAATGGAATGGGAAACTTCTAAGCAATTCATTATGGAGCTTAGGAGTAGTGCAGTAGGAAGAGCACAGAGCTCTGGGTGGGGAGTTGGTTGGTATACCTGGCATTTTTGACAGCAACCATTCAATCAATAACCACATATCTGGTATGTGAGGACACTGTGCTAGAGGAGGAGAAAGTAAATGTAAGTAAATTATTGCTTTTGTTGTCAAAACAGAGTAATGGAATAGCATTGAGGAGGGAAGAACACAGATCCTTTATGTCATTATCCTGTTCAAAAGCTAGAACATCCCTAGCAAGGACCAGACTCCCCTACTCATTGGCTGGCTTTACCAGTGCTCCTGAATTTCACTCCCTTAAACGGGTGCTCCCGACACATTGCCATTTTTTCCATGCCTTTCCTTCTCAACATCTAACCACATGTTCCTTCTGCTTGACATATTTTCACATCAACTGCTAATCATTCCTCAGGAAGACACTCCTTCTGGCTTCTTTCCAATGGTTAGCTTTTTTTTCAGGTCTCATTAAGAAAGTTATTTCCGGGGCACCTGGGTGGCTCAGTCATTAAGCGCCTGCCTTCAGCTTAGCTCATGATCCCAGGGTCCTGGGATAGAGCCCGCATCAGGCTCCCTGCTCAGCGGGAGGCCAGCTTCTCCCTCTCCCACTCCCTCTGCTTCTGTTCCCTCTCTCACTGTCTCTCTCTGTGTCAAACAAATAAATAACATCTAAAAAAAAAGTTATTTCCTTGAGGATGTAGATCAAAATACTAATAAGAAATGGGAAGTGAAATAACATATGTGCTGTTACTCCTAATGCTTCTTAGCAGGTTCATTCCTCCTGTTTGTTACCTCCTGTGTTATTCTTTCAGAACAATCTGGCAATCTTAATTATTCAAGTAAAAACTGATTATATATTTATTAAATTATAAGTTATGAGAAAGCAGAGATCAACTTCTGCTATACTTAGCATATGATAAATGTATAGGTATGTGTGTCTATACATGAGAGGACAGAGCATTATATTTGTGTAAGAATGGACATGCATACAGAGGTGACGAGGAAAGGCATTTCCATCAGATTAGGGTATCAGGAAAGGCTACCAAGGAGGCTAAGATGTTCCGTTCCAAGTTGGGAGTAAATAAGTTTTGCATGATGAGACAGTAGTTAACTGTTTTGTCTCCAGAATCACATTGCCTGGATTTGTCACTCTACTATGTAATATTTGCAAGTACAGCTCTTAGAAGGTGCTCAATAAAAATTAGCTATTCATTACTTATTCATTACTTATTACTTATTCACAAGCTAATTACTTATTCATTATCACTTTGATGCCATAGCTGGTCATAGCTAGTGAACTCTGTCAAAATAATTGTTGTCTTTGACTCATCCATTTATTGAACAAAAGTTTACCGAATGCCAACTATGAGCACTGTGTTAGATTCAATTCTAAACAAGATACCCGCATCTTAGATCATGTAGTGATCTTTACTTTTCTGCCCCCACTGTGCTAGATGCAAGGGTACAAGTATAAGCAAGAAACAGTATCACAGGACCGAACTATTCCCCACTTCCCTCACCCATAGTGGCAACTTAAAGCACTTGCAGATTTACCTTTCATGTCTTTTTATAAATCTTGCCCACAGAGCATAAGAAAAATGTCAGAAAAATTAGTATAAAAACTTGGCAGCCTGTCTTTTAAAAAATTATTGTTTTTTTATCTTAATTCCAGTGTAATTAATATACATTGTTACATTAGTTTCAGTTGTACAAATAGTGATTCCACAATTCTATACATTACTCAGTGTTCATCATGACAAGTGTACTCTTTAATCCCCATCACCCATCCCCCCACCCACCTCCCCTCTTGTAATCATCAGTTTGTTCTCTATAGTTAAGGTCTGTTTCTTGGTTTCTCTTTTTTTCCCCTTTATTATTTGTTTTCCGTCTTAAATTCCACTTATGAATGAAATCATATGTTATCTGTCTTTCTCTGGTTTATTTCACTTAGCATTATACTTCTAGCTCTATTTATGTCATTACAAATGGCAAGAAATAATTTTTCTATGGCTGAACAATATTCCATTATATATATGTACCACATCTTCTTTATCCACTCATTGATTGATGGACACTTGGGCTGCTTCCATAATTTGGCTATTGTAAATAATGCTGCAATAAAGAGCAGTGCATGCATTCCTTTGAATTAGTGTTTTTGTATTCTTTGGATAAATACCCAGTAGTGTGATTACTGGATTATAGGGTAGTTCTGTTTTTAACTTTTTGAGGAACCTCCATACTGTCTTCCATAGTGGCTGTGCCAGTGTGCATTCCTATAAACAGTGCATAAGTGTTCCTTTTTCTCCACATCTTCACCAACACCTGCTGTTTCTTGTGGTTTTGATTTTAGTCATCTGACAGGTATGAGGTGATATCGCATTGTGGTTTCAATTTGCATTTTTCTGATGATGATTGATGATGTTTTATGTTTTCTTGTGTGTGTTGGCCATCTGGATGTCCTCTTTGGAAAAATGTCTCTTCATGTCATCTGAATGGCAGCCTATCTTTAAAACGGATTAATATGACCACATCACTATGAGAATTCCTTAATTGTATTTTTCAAATTATATATTATAAAATAGACTCTATATGGTACAATTTCCAGTACCTTATATAATAAATCATCTCAAAACTTAGGAGCTTAAAACAGTAATAATCATTGTATTATCTCTACAGGTTACTGAGGAGATTTGATAGGGGAAAACTCAGCTCAGGGAATCTGCTTGGTTTCCTTATATTCGTTTCAAAAAAGATAAACCAAAACAGTGGTGTGGCTGTCTTTCTTTTCATGAAATTAAAGGGCATACTCCTGTGTCTTTTCACAGAGGTTGGTCAGACATTCACATGGTTACTGAAGTCTTCCAAAGTAGGTATTCCAGGGAACAAAGTAGAGACTGCATTGCCTTTCATGACAAAGCCTCAGAAGTCAAATAATGTTATTTCCACCATATTCCATTAGTCAAATGTCACAAAATCATCCCCAGTTGTAAAGGGAATGGTCATAGGCCCCACCACTTGGTGGGAAGTGGGGTAGTTTCACATTACAAGAAAATATATGAGATGGGAGATATTGTTGTGGACATATTTGCAAATACATCTGGCCATGTTGAAATTTCAGAAATTTTGTCCTAAAAGTTTCCTCCCTTTGCCTAAAAGGGTACATAAATATCTAGTGTTTGCAATTTATTTCGTTGACTTAGCAGATATATCTCTTCAAAATATTTTCCTTCATTTTCATTAGGGCATACCTTTGGTTAGTACCTCAGAAAATGTAAATGAAATAATTGCTTGATGTAACTGAGTTTAATGAAGAAAATTATTCCACTTTTTGTCTTATCTCAATTCATGAATAAATTATTTTCTTTATTTTTGATGAAGGTATAATGAATGTCTCTGAATACAAGAAGTAATAAACCTAAAAAGGTAAAGAAATAAATCTGATTTCAACAATAATAGTGGTGAATTAAACTTTCCTCGTAAATATTATTATGCAATCAGAAATATAGAGAGTTGAAGAAGAACAATGGATTAGAAAGTATTCATGAACACATATTTCTGAAAGCATATATGCACATAATACACAAGACACATTTTCAGGCATATATTCTAAGAGTACAGTGTGTGACTTGAAATTGATTTAAACAAAAATTGATATACTAATAAATATCAACAATTAGAAAATTTCTCTTGTGTTTGTAGATTAGGTAATTTGGACAAATCTTCCCATGGAGCAAAAATATAAAGGGAAAGGCTTATTAAAGAATCTAGATAGAGCTAAAAAAATAATGAACAATTACTAAAGTAAGATCTGGGAGACAGTGAATACTAATGTATGCTGATATAAAATTCATCAGTACTTATTATTTCTTTTTATGAATTTCAGTTACTGGTGTCATTTCCTGTTAGCCTCAAAAAATTATTTCTGTACCTTTTGTAAAGCAGGTATTAGCAATGAAATCTATTTTTCTTTGTTTTGCATTATCTTTGCTTTGCCTTTATTTTGGAAAGATAGTTTTGTTTGGTCTATAATTTTTGGTTGTCATTTTAATTTTCATTCAACAGTTTGGATATGTCATTCCACTGCCTTCTTGCTTTCATTCATTCTAATGAGTAGTAAGATATTTAATATTGTGGTTTCCTTGCATGTGATGAGTTATTTTTCTCTTGCTGTTTTCAGAATTTTTTACTGATCCTTGTCTATCAATAGTTTGACTCTGATATAGTTAGGTGTGGATGTTCTGTGTTTATCTTTTTGGAGTTCATTGAGCTACTTGAATGCACAGACTAATATTTTTTATCAAAGGTGAGAAATTATCAACCACTATTTTTTCAAATATTTTTCTGCCCCCCTTTCCTCTATTTTTAGTACTCTTATTACACATATATGTTTATGCTTGATGGAGTCCTATGGAACTATGGGTCTCTATTTTTTTAATTCTCTAGTTTTTGTTCTTTAAATTGGATATTTTCTATTGATCTATCTTCAGGTTTACTGATTCTATTTTGGCCAACTTAAATTTACTATAATCCTATCTATATTGAAATTTTCATTTCAACTATTATATTTATATCTGTTTGGTTCGTTTTAAATAATATCTGGGGGTGCCTGGGTGGCCCAGAGGGTTAAAGTCTCTGCCTTCGGCTCAGGTCATGATCCCAGGGTCCTGGGATGGAGACCCATATCGGGCTCTCTGCTTAGTGGGGAGCCTACTTCCCCCCCTCTCTCTGCCTGCCTCTCTGCCTACTTGTGATCTCTGTCTGTCAAATAAATAAGTAAAATTTTAAAATTAATTAATTAATTAATATCTGTCTCTTTATTGATAGTTTATTTTTGAATAATCATTGCCATCATACTTTCAATTAATTCTTTAAACATATCCTTTCTTCTTTGGACATACTCATAAGAGCTAATTTGAAGTCATCTACTAGTATGTACAATAGCTGGAAGTTCTCTGGGAAGTTTCTATTGACGACGACTTCTTCTTCTTCTTCTTCTTCTTCTTCTTCTTCTTCTTCTTCTTCTCTTCTTCTTCTCCTCCTTCTCCTTCTTCTCCTCCTTCTCCTCTTCCTTCTTCTCCTCCTTCTCCTCCTCCTTCTCCTCTTTCTTCTTCTCCTTCTTCTTCTCCTCCTTCTCCTTCTCCTCCTCCTCCTCCTCCTCCTCCTCCTCCTCCTTCTTCTTCTTCTTCTGTCTCATTTTTGTGATTCTATGAATGTTTTATTTATTTATTTATTTCTGGAAACCGGAAATTTTATATTCTATTTTATGTACTATACTGTTGCTACTTTAGTTTGTCATGTCCTCTATATTATTATAATTTCTGCTATTTTTTCTAGTCTTCTTTTCTCTTTTTTTGTCCTTTATTTTTAAATGACTTGCCTAGACTGTTTCTGTATAACTGGCTTCCGGCAGCATTCATTCGCTGAAGGCCCTGATTTTAAATTCTGTTTCTTTTCTTTTCTTCTCTTTTCTTTTCTCCTTTCTCTTTCCTTCTTCCCTCACTCTCTCTTCTCTTTCTTTCATTCTAGTTCTTTTTAAAGATTTTATTTATTTATTTATTTATTTATTTATTTATTTATTTATTTATTTCAGAGAGACAGAGAGAGATAGAGCATGCACACGTGCAGAGGTAGAGTCAGAAAGAGAGGGAGAAGCAGACTCCCCTCTGAGCAGGCAGCCTGATGAGGCACTCGATCCCAGGTCCTCAGCTGAAGGCAGACCCAACTGAGCCACGCAGGTCCTCCGTCTATCTTCCTCCATCCCTCCCTCCCTCCCTCCCTCCCTTCCTTCCTTCCTTCTTCCCTTCCTCCCTTTTCTCTCTCCCTCCCTCTCTTTTTTTTTTCTTCTCCCCCTCCTTCCCTTTGCTTTCCTTCCTTTCCCTTTCCCTTTTCCTTTCCTTTCCTTCCCTTCCCTTCCCTTTCCTTTCCTTTCCTTTCCTTTCCTTTCCTTTCCTTTCCTTTCCTTTCCTTTCCTTTCCTTCCTTTTCTCTGAGCTTCCTAGGGGTTACCTGTAAATCAACCTTGTTTAGGGATTCATCAGAGGTTGTGCTTAAGCATATATTATGGGGCGCCTGGGTGGCTCAGTGGGTTAAGCCTCTGCCTTCAGCTCAGGTCATGGTCTCAGGATCCTGGGATCGAGTTCCGCATCAGGCTCTCTGCTAGGCGGGGAGCCTGCTTCCTCCTCTCTCTCTCTGCCTGCCTCTCTGCCTACTTGTGATCTCTCTCTGTCAAATAAATAAATAAAATCTTTTTTAAAAAACATATATTATTTAGTGACACTTTGCAGGTAGATCAGATCAGTGTAGGATATTGGGAAACACATTCAATGTTGAGACAATTTATAGCATATCTTAGCTTTTATTTTCTGCATTTGTTATTTGCCCTGCTCAGCTGAAGAATTTCAGTTAGCTGCAGCTCTCTGCTATCTCTTCTGAGATGCACAGCCTTGTAGACAGCCAGAGATGCTGGGATTTTCTCAAATACCATTATGGTTGTTTTATCCCCTGATTGCCTTATCTTTTCAACTAGTCTGTTGCTTGGCTTTCTCTGCTGTTTGTCAATGGGATGATGAGAGCTTTTGCTAACACCTCTGGTTATGTCCCCTCTCCCCCCCAACCCCCGCCAATATTTCCCTTGGAATCAAGACCTCCGCTCATGAAGTGAGGCTAACAGTATTCATGACTTTCCTACCCTGGTAGGATTGGGCCATATGGAGCTGGGTGGGGACTTAAGAAAAGCTTGAAGTGACACTCGGGGTCTGCCATATCCCTCCTTATCTTCACCAGTCCTCTGTACTCCCTGCCCACATGATGCTCAGGAAGACCCTGGTACTCATGGCCTCATTCTCCCTAGCTGTGGCTTACCTCATAATAATTCATTACTGACTTAGACTTGATCATTGACCTTTAGTTGATTAATGAACTTGAGTTGATTAATGCCCTTGAGTTGACTGCTGAACTAGAATCCACTGCTGACCTCGAGTTGGCCACCACAGAGTTCCCTGCCTACCTGGAGTCATCCACCACTGCAGAGTCAACTGCCACTCTGGAGTCCCCTGCTGACTTGGAGTCCCCCACTGACCTGGAGTCCCCTAGTCACCTGAAGTCAACCACTGACCTGGAGTCTACTGCCACCCTGAAGGTCCCTGCTGACTTGGAGTCTGCTGCAACCTAGAGTCCACCACTGACCTGGAGTCTCCCACTGATGAAGTCTCCATTAGTCATATAGAATTGACCATGGATGTGTATTTTGCAGACATACAAGCTTTCAGATCATCTACTGAGGTGGAATCCAACACTCATAGGTTTGAGGAAGCAATCACTAAAGCCATGGAAGATGTCACTGCAGCTCATTCAGAAGAGCCCATGACTAGAATACCAGACGAGCCAGGCACCTCTGTGGGATGCAATGAGTCCATCCCAGTACTTTTAAAAAATGAAGCAGATTTTCCATTATTTGTGAACATCACTCTTCCAACCACAACTTCGTAAGAAGATTAGGAGATCCTGAACAAAGTTCCCATTCCACTATAGGATACTGACTAATTGTAAAGGACTAGTAAGACATAAGATGTATCAGCTGAGAATAAGCCAGAGTGGCAGAAGTTATACCTACACAGAGGAGGGCTGTCTCTTAACCATGTCCCATGTCATAGGGGCTCAATAAATGATTTTTTTTTTGGAATTGAAAAAAAGAGAAAAAGAAAAAGTTCAGACAAAACACGACAAATCCCAAATGTTTTTATGGAAGTTCAGCAAATTTCTTTAAATATATGCATCTTGATCAGTTGTATGATTTTGGTCAATTTTAAGAATAAGAACTAATTTATTTTGACAATTTTTTTTTCAGTTTTATCATTGTTCTTTTAGACATTTGCTGAAATGTCCACTTCCAGAATAACTAAAATATACATTCCAGACTAAAAAATATTTGATGAATAAAATAATTAATTAATATATTAATTAATATTCCACTTGGCAAAAATGTCTTGAGATGGCTTATTTTATTAACATGTTAAAATAATTCAGTACTGTGATTCCTGCATAGCTCAGTCTGTTAAGCATCCCAGTCTTGATTTTTGGCTCATATCATGATCTAAGGTTCTTGAGATCAAGCCCCACATCAGGCTCCATGCTGAGCGTGCAACCTGTTTAACATTTTCTCTCCTTTTCCTTTTGTCCCTCCCTTGCTGATGTTTGCTCATTTTTGCTCTCTCTCTCTAAAAAAATAAAAATAAAATAAAATAATTTAGTGTTGAACACTTAAGCACATATTTATGTTACCACTTCCAAAGTTTTTAAATGTTTTAGTAGTATTTCTATGGTCTTCATGGTGTGAAATTACTATTTTTATCACATTGAACTCTCAGATGTTTTAATTAGTTAAATAGGTAATATTCACCTCTTTATTATAAATCAAACACGTTTAGGCCTCAAAATTGTTAATAATAAGATGCATAAAAATATAAAAGAACATAACCTATGTAACAGTATGCTCTCATAAGACCGGGATATGGAAATGTATATTTTACTAGAAATGAAAACGCATGTTTGTAACATTTTCAAATAAGATACATTTAGAATGTTTGTATTTGGTCATCTGAAAATGTCTTTTTATTTATTTGTTTTTATTTAAAAAACATAAAGCAATTCTAATATTTTAATGTTTTAGCTTGTGTAACTTGTATTGAGTCTGATTGCAGGCCATGGGACATAGACCTCTGTGAATTGGCCATGGAAAATGGAGTAAATTCAAAGTTAAAAGTTATCACTTCAAAAGCAAAAATCCATTTGATGTTCTTACTCTAATTTGCTACTTTAAAAAAGAACCTTATTTATTGTCCAAGCTGCTTTCCTCTAATGATGTTAAATGCAGTTGGATATTGTGAGTCACACAATAGTTATTCTGAAACAGATGTGCTTGTGCTCTGCTTTGGCAACCCAGCTTGGCCCTGTTTCCATCATAACATTACAGCTTCTTTGAATGAAATAACAGCTTGGGTAAACTATAATGCCACACATTATATCAGTTGAGTTTTCTGCAGTGGAATAGACTGACATTGACCAAACTGTTTCCATATCTGATAAAGAAGAAACTTATGGATCCCACTAGCATGGTCAAGGGACAGACCCAACTGAGAGGATGAGGAAAAACAATGGCAGAAAGGTGTTATTTAGATAAATCATATTTAAAAATATATTTTTATTAACAGACATTATTTATTAGAGCCATTTTAGATTCACAGCAAAAATGCATGGAAGATATAAAGATGTCTCATATACCCTCCATCGTACACAGACATAGGTGTTCCCATTATTAACATTCCCTACCAGACTGGTACATTGGTTACAAGGGACATACTTATACTGATGCATCATTATTACCAAAGTAATGGTTTATGTTAGAGATGATTCTTGGAGTTGTACATTATATGAGTCTGAACTATATATAATGACAATATAATGACATACATTCACAGTGTTAGTATCATTCAGAGTAGTTTCACTACCCTAAAAATTCATACTCTGCATATTCATCCTGTCCTCACCCTAGCCCCTAGCAATCATTGATTGATTGATTAATTTTTTTTTTACTGTTTCCATAGTTTTGTGTTTTCCAGAATGTCCTATGGAATCATAAACTGTGTAGACTTTTTGAATAGTCTTCTTTCACTAGTCAACTGTATTTAGGGTTCCTCCACATCTTATGGCTCAGTAACTCATCTTTATTAGAACTGAATAATATTCCATTTTCTGGATAAGCAAGAGTTTATCCATTTATCTACTGAAATCCTTCTTGGTTGCTCTCTATTTTTTATTAGGAATAAAGCTATGGTTAGCTTTATTTTATTAGGACTAAAGATAAGTCTATATTTATAGACATCTGTTTGTAGGTTTTTGTGTGAAAATAAATTTTCAGCTCCTTTGAGTAAATAACAAGAATACAATAACTGGATTTTATGGTAAAAATATGTTTAGTTTATACGAAACCACTAAATTATCTTCTGAAGTAGATGTACCATTTTGCATTTTCACCAAATGGAAAATTCCTGTTAATTGTATTAACATGGGTTATGACTATATTAACATGGCTTCCTGTTCCTGCACATCCTAACCAACATTTGGTATTGTCAGTGCTCCAAATTTTGGCCATTCTAATAGGCATGTAGTAATGTCTCATTGTTGTTTAGGTTTACATTTCCCTGATGATACATGATGAGGAGCATCTTTACATATCTGTACATACACTTGTACATACACTTCTTCAGTGAAGTGATTGTTAGGAGTTTTGGTCAGCTTCTATTTTTGTCAGCTCATTTTCTTATTGCTGAGTTTTAAGAGTTCCTCTCGTATATTTTATCTATTTTATCAGGTATGTATTTTGTAAATATTTTCTCTGTGTCTCTGGCTTTTCTTTACATTTTCTTGACAGTGTCTTTTTTTTTTTTTTTTTACTTTTTTCATATCTACTTATTTATTTATTTATTTTAGTAGACTCCACACTCAGCATGGAGCCTAGTGTAGGGGTTGAACTCACCACACTGAGATAAAGACCTGAGTTGAGATCAAGAGTTGGTTGCTCAAATGTTTGAGCCACTTGTGTGCCCTGACAGTATCTTTCCATGTATACTTTTTAAAATTTTAATGTGGTGCACACTGTCAGTTGTTCTTTCTTTCATTGATTATGCCTGTGGTGTTGTATCTAAAAAAAAATATTGCTGAACCTAAAGTCATCTAGATTTACTTCTATTCATTTCTATCTAGAAATTTTATAGTAGATATGTGATCCATTTTGAATTAATTTAGAAGAGTACAAATTATATGTCTAGATTCATTGTTTTTGCATGTGGGTGTCAATCAATTACAGCACTATTTATTAAAAACACTGTCTTTGCTGTATTGTGTTGCCTTTGTTCCTTTTTCAAAGACTAATTGGCTATATTGGGGTGCCTGGGTGGCTCCGTCGGTAGAGCTTGCAACTCTTAATCTTAGGGTTGTGAGTTCAAGCCCCACATTGGGCGTGAAGCCTACTTAAAAACAAAACAAAGATTAGTAGACCATATTAATGTGGGTGAGACTTTGAGCTTTACAGTCTGTTCCATACATTGTCTATTCTTTTGCCAGTATTATAGTGTCTTGATTAGTGCAGTTTTATAGTAAGTCTTGAAGCCAAATAAAGTTGATCTCAACTTTGTTCTTCTATTCATTATTGTGTTAGCTATTCTGGATCTTTTGCTTGTGCATATAAAACTTAGAATCAGTTTGCTGATAGCCACAAAATAATTTCCTTGGATTTTACTGGGAATGCTTTTTTTTAAAAAAGGTTTTTTTATTCACTTGAGAGAGAGAGAGAGAGAGCAAGACCACGAGCAAGGGGGAGGGTTAGAGGGAGAGGGAGAAGCAGACTTCCTGCTGAGCAGGGTGCGCAATGTGGGGCTCCCTCCCAGGACCCTGAGATCATGACCTGAACCTAAGCCACCCACGTAGCCCTTATTGGGATTGAATCTATAGGTCAAGTTGAAAAGAACTGACATCTAAAAATATTGAGTCTTCCTAATTAAAACATGAAAAATCACATCTCCATTTATTTATTTCTTTGTTTTTTCTCATCAAAATTTTATAGTTTTACTCATATAGATCTTGAACTTTTTTTTAGGTTTATAACTGTTTCATATATGGGTGGTAATGTAAATTGCAGCATGGTTTTAATTTCAAATTCTGGTTGTTCATTGCTGGTATGAAAAAGAGTGATTGATTTTTGTATCCTGCAACCTTACAATAATTACTTATTAGTTTCAGGAGTTTTTTTCTTGATTCTTTTATAGGTTTTCTATATGCCTGATTATGTCATCTGTAAACAAAGATAGTTTTATTTTTTTCATTCCTAATCTGTATAACTTTTATTTCCTTTTCTTTTTTAAAAAAATTCGTATTCAATGTATTAAACTTGAAATCAACAGTAAAGCTTGTCAGAGCCTTTAAGCTCTACTTAAAATCTTTGTTTATAAATCAAGTATACTTGGTTTTAAAATTTTAAAAATATCTACCTTCACTTCTTGTTATTAATACTCAATTTTTTATAATTTTGACAGATTAAACTTCTGTAAATATTTCCCAAACATATACAAGCTTTATTAAGTAATTTCTCCTAAACTTTTTAAACCATCATCACAAATTTGATTCAATAGATCAAAATTGTTCAAGCATTTCACTCACTAAACAAAGCAAAGCCAGCTTTACAGCAGTAATGACAAATCTTCCTTAGGACGTTAAATTCTTTTGCAAGCCCATTCTAAACATACCAGTTTACTAAATCAGATCTTTTTAAACTTGTGAGACTGTTTACAATCACATTCTCTTAAATGTCAAATTAAAATGATATCCCATCAGTCTCAAACATTATAGAGTACAAGAATAACATTATTTTACTATGTTAGGTAGGCCTTCTATATATTTACACATTTTTTGACCTTCTGTATAATGTTGAAAAGCTCTGGTGAGAGATATCATGTTTGCCTTGTTTCTGTTTTTAGTCAGAAAGCTTCAAGTTTCTCACCAATGAGTATGTTTGATGTAGGTTTTTTTTTTCTTTCTTTCTTTTGTGGATTTTTTTTTTTTAAATCAAGTTGAGGAAGTTCCCTCTATTCCTAGTCTACTGGGAGTTTTTATCATGGGGAGGGGGGTGTTTGCTTTTGTCACATACACTTTTCTGAGTCTATTGATACAATTAAGTGACTTTTCTTCTTTAAGCTATTGAATTGATGGATGACATAAAACTGATTTTTGAATGTTGAACTACCTTTGTATACCTGGAATAAATCATACTTGGTTATGATATATAATCCTTTTTATACATTGTTGGATTTGACTTGCTAATATTTCGCTGAGGACTTTTGCATCCATATTAATGAGAAATAATGGTCTATACTTTTCTGTTCTTGTAATGTTTGTCAGATTTTGCTATTAGGGTAGTATTTATCCCATGAAATGACTTGAAAAAATTTCCCTCTTTTTTAATCTTTAGGAAGAGATTGTAGAGAATTGGCATAATTTCTTTCTTAAAAGTTTGGTATAATTCACCAGTGAACCCATATGAGGCTGAATGGTTATGGATTATTGCTTCAATTTCTTTAATAGATTTGGGCACAATCAGTTTGCCTATATCTTCTTGTGAGAATTCTGACAGATTATGTCTTTCAAGGAATTGATCTATTTGTTATCAGCTTTTTGAGCATAGAGTTGTTCATAATATTCCTTTTTTATTCTTCCAGTGCCCATGGAATCTGTAATATCTCTCCTCTTTCATTTCTAATAGTAGTAAATTTTGTCCTCAATTTTATCTTATCTTTATCTTCCCTAGCATATCAGTTTTATGGATATTTTCACAGACTGCTTTTGTTTTTATTTATTTTCTGAATTAATACCCTGTTTTCAATTTCATTGATTTCTATTCTATTTTTTTTAAAATAGGCTCCACACCCACTGTGGAGCCCAGTGTAGGGGGAGGCTTGAACCCACAACCCTGAGATCAAGACCTGAGCTGAGAACATGAATTAGATGCTTATCTGACTGAGCCACCCAGGCATGCCATTTTAATTTTTATTATTTCTTTTCTTCTGTTTTATTTAGATTTTATTAACTTTAAAAAATTCTTTAAGTTTAGATGACCGATTTTTAGATCTTTCTTATTTCTAATATATGCATTCAATGATACAAATTTCCTTCTAAGCACTGATTTTGTTGAATTCCACAAATTTTGGTATATTGTATTTTCATTTTCACTTAGTTTTATATATTGTAAAATTTCTCTTCAGATTTCTTCTTGGACCCATATGTAATTTAGAAGTGTACTATTTAGGGACGCCAGGATACTCAGTTGGTTAAGCAGCTGCCTTTGGCTCAGGTCATGACCCAGGGTCTTGAGACTTCTTATCAGGCTTCTTGCTTAGTGGGGAGTCTGCTTCTCCCTCTGCCTGCTCTGCCTGTTGCTCTCCCTGCTTCTGTTCTCCCTCACTCTCTGGCAAATGTAAAAATAAAATCTTAAAAAAAAAAGTGTACTCTTTAATCTTCACATAATTTGAGGATTTCCCAACTATCCATATTTATTCTTTGTTTAATTCCATTGTGATTTGACAGCAGAAATTTTATTATTTCCATCCTTTTAAATTTTACGGTTTTTTTTATGGTCCAGAATATGATCTATCTTGATGAATATTTTGTGGAGCTTGTGAAGAAATATGTATTCTACCGTTGTGGATAAAGTAGTCAATAGATGTTCATTTTATCCAGTTGATTGATGGTCCTGTTGAATTGAACTATTTTCTTACTAATTTTCTGCCTGCTGAATCTGTCCATTTCTCATAAAGGGGTGCTGAAGTACTGAAGTATAACAATGGCTTTATCTATTTCTCTTTGTAGTTCTATCTGGTTTTGCTCATGTATGTTCACACAGTGTTGTTAAGCACATACATGTTAAGAATTGTTAATTCTTGGAGAGTTGACCTATTTATCATTATGTAGTGCTCTTCTTTATCCCTTATAATTTGATTAACTCTGAAGCATGCTCCATTCATTATTACAATAGCTACTCCAACTTAGTGTTGAACAATTAGTGTTATCTTGATATATTTTTCCTCATCCATTTACTTTTAATTTCTATGTTTTCTTACTTATAAAGTGAGTCTATTGAGCACAATATATAATTTGCTCCACTTGATGATCTCTGACTTTAAATCGGTACATTTAGACATTGACATTAAAAATGGCAATTGATATAGTTGGATTAATATCTACCACATTTATTACTTTGTTTGTTGCCATTGCCACTGTTTTTTGTTCCTATTTTTTTAATTTCTTTTCAGCGTAACAGTATTCATTGTTTTTGCACCACACCCAGTGCTCCATGCAATGCATGCCCTCCTTAATACCCACCACCTGGTGCCCCTAACCTCCCACCCCTCGCTCCTTCAAAACCCTCAGGTTGTTTCAGAGTCCATAGTCTCTCATGGTTCATCTCCCCCTCCAATTTCCCTCAACTCCCCTCTCCTCTCCATCTCCCCATGTCCTCTGTGTTATTTGTTATGCTCCGCAAACAAGTGAAACCATATGATAATTGACTCTCTCTGCTTGACTTATTTCACTCAGCATAATCTCTTCCAGTCCTGTCCATGTTGCTACAAAAGTTGGGTATTCATCCTTTCTGATGGAGGCATAATACTCCATGGTGTATATGGACCACATCTTCCTTATCCATTCGTCCGTTGAAGGGCATCTTGGTTCATTCCACAGTTTGGCGAACGTGGCCATTGCTGCTATAAACATTGGGATACAGATGGCCCTTCTTTTCACTACATCTGTATCTTTGGGGTAAATACCCAGTAGTGCAGTTGCAGGGTCATAGGGAAGCTCTATTTTTAATTTCTTGAGGAATCTCCACACTGTTCTCCAAAGTGGCTGCACCCACTTTGTTCCCATTTTTGTCCTCTACTTTTTTCTACCTTTCATGGTATTAACTGAGCTTTTTATATGATTCTAGTTTCTCTCCTTTGTTTCCATTCTAGTTTTTCTCCTATATCATTTATACCTTTTTTTTTTTAACTTTCTTTGGTGGTTGACCTAGATTTACAGTATGCATTTACAACAAATCCACAGTCACTTATAAATAACACTATTGCTTCTCTATAACACTATTACAGTGCAAGCACCTTATAATAACATAATCCCAATTTCTCCCTCCTCTTATATGGTTGCTGTCATTCATTTCACTTATACATAAGCACAGATAAGAATAAAATATTTTTTCCAGGTACAGAACTCTCTCAACACTTTAAATATTTTCTCTCAATACTTTAAATATTTCACTTCACTCTCTTCTTACTTACATAATTTCTGAGGAGGATTCAGGCGTAATTCTTATCTTGCTCCTCTATAAGTAAAATTTTTTCCTTCTAGTTTCTTGCAGGAGTTTTTCTTTATCTTTGATATTTTGTATTCTGGAAGTGATATGCCCAGCTATAGTTTTTGTTTGTTTGGTTTTGGTTTTTGATTTTTAGGAGGGAGGGGGCATTTATCCGTCATCATGTTTTCTGAGCTTCTTGTATTTGTGGTTTAGTGTCTGACTATAACTTGGGAAAATTATGTTACTGTTCTTTCAAGTAGTTCTTCTGTTCCTTTCTTTCTTCTCCTTCTGGCATTTCCATTATGCATATGTTACATGTTTTGTAGTTCTCTGAAAGATTTTTGATATTCTTTTCTGTGTTTTTTGTTTGTTTGTTTGTTTGTTTTCCGATCTCCTCCTCTTTCTTCTTTCCTTTCTCTTCATTTTTTGAGGTTTCAATTGAGATATCCACAAGGTTAGAGATTTGTTCCTTATCTGTGTCTTAGCTACTAATAAACCCATCAAAGGCATTCTTCATTTCCATTATATGATTTTGATCTTTAGCATTTCTTTTTTTTCCCCCTTAGGATTATCATCTCTCTGCTCACTGTCCATCTGTTCTTGCATGTCGTCAACCTTATCCAGTAGCGCCCTCGGTATATGTGTCAGAGTTGTTTTAAACTCCCAGTCAGGTAACTCCAACATCCTTGCCATATGAGTCTGGTTCTGCTGCTTGCTCTGTTGTCTTCAAACTGTATTCTGTGTTTCCTGTTAGTACATCTTTTCATTTTTAGCTGCTTTCCAGACATGATGTACCAGATAAAAGGAACAACTGTAAATAGGTCATTACTAATACATCGGTGTGAAGAGAAAATGTTCTACAATCCATGATTAAATCTCAGTCTTTTAATTAATCTTCACTTTTGGATGTGAATTCCACCTGTATCTCAGCTACCCTCCTCCAACTTTAGATAAAACAGAAAGGTTAAGGGAGGCTATGGCTTGGTATCTCCCTTCCTCCAGGTCAGATTAAGCTGTGATAAAAGCCCAGCAAGTTAAGATCTGGTTAAATAGTTTCTCCTAAAGACAGAGATTTTTAAGAACAGAAGTACAGAATGCTGTGTCATATTTCAAAATGGTAACTTTTTTCTCCCCCTGCTAGAAGCACATGGGAATTTTCTGATATAACTGAAATCATTTCAAAATTACACAAGGAAATGGAAAACAAAAAGTGCAAAAAGTTTTGGATACCCTTGGACTAGATTTTTAAATAGAGTTAATAACGTTTCATCCCATTTACTTTATGTCTGTTTTTTCACTTCTCCCTTACTCCCTCTGTTCTTCTCCCATGACTCTCTATGTCTTGTTCTCATATACATACACATTTTCCTCTACTTTATTTATGTCTGTCATTGTGAATTATAGCCTTAGTGGGATAAGGATACTCCTTATTTTTTCAATGCTTTATTACTCTGAAATATATCTTGTCAGGTACCAAGTTTGTAACTCCTGCTCTCTTTATATTTGTATTTACTTGGCATCTTTGCTTAAACTTGTATTTTAACCTTCCTATCTTTGTCTTTATATCTTTTAAATACAAAATAGAGTAGGGTTTTGCTTTGTCAACTGGAAGTTTTTTGTTTTTTAAGATTTTATTTATTTATTTGACAGACAGAGATCACAAATAGGCAGAGAGGCAGGCAGAGAAAGAGGAGGAAGCAGGCTCCCTGCCAAGCAGAGAGCCCTATAAGGGACTCCATCCCAGGACCTGGGATCATGACCTGAGCCAAAGCCAGAGGCTTTAACCCACTGAGCCACCCAGGCTCCCCATGTCAACTGGAAGTTTATTTTTTTTAATTGTTTGAATCCATTTACCTTATTGATATATTTAATCTGTTCAGTGTTTCACTTGTTTATGCATATTCACATCTCTTACATAAATAGACTCTGGTATTATATAAATTCTCTCTGACATTTCATTTTCTTTCTCTTTCATTTTAAATCTTTTTTTTTTTCATTAGGAAGTTCTTAATTTTTGATCTAATGGTTACTCTTCTATTAATATCAATGCATTTATATAATTTTCTTTCTCATTTATTATCTTCCTCCAAAAAGAGCATTATTTAAACATCTTGTAACTTCTGCCCACCCCAGCCTTTTCCTGCATCATACAATCTGAAGTAATATCTTTTACTCTTTAAATATTTATAAGAGAATCATTAAGCCAATTCTGGTTTTTAGTTGTTTTCCCCATTAGCTCCTCATACCCTTGATTTTGATATTTGACCTAGATCTGTGTTTACTGAAAATATAACTATGGCATGATATATTCTATCCCATCATTTAGTGTTGATCGAATGACAAATATAATTTGCATTCACCATTATTCTTCTTGTCAATGTCTCTCCTCCCATTATGTTTATCTGAAGCTCTTACTCTAAGACAGTCTTCAAGAAGTACTCATGGGAACAGTTCTCTGGGCTTCTAGGTTCATGACTATTTTACATTAAGTCTAGTTTACTCAAAATAATGCCCTTAGCTTATATTTTCTTTTCATGAATATCTTAAATATGTTACTTCACTTCCTTCTAACAAAAAGCATGGTGATTAAGAAACTGAAAGGCAGCATTATCCTCTTTCCTTTATATTTGACTAGCTCAATTTTTTCTTAAATGATGAAATGATTCATAAAAATCTCTTTAAATTATGTTTAAGTCCAGTATTTTTCTAAAATATATCTTGATGTTGGTCATTTAGATTTAACATTTCCAGATTTCAGATATTGTTTGAGGAAAGATGTGTGTGTGTGTGTGTGTGTGTGTATGAAAAAGATTGCATGTATAAATATATAATCTTATATAATATTACGTAATACCATATATTATAAAATTATATATATATATATGTGTATATATGATATTATACTTTTGCTTTGGTTTCTCCTGTGGTCTTACCATATGTGTGTTAGATCTTTTTTCCTGTCTTCAATATATTACTTTTTAAAATGCTTTTAAAATTTCCTTTCTTTCATTTTTTAAAAGAAATTTTGGTTGAATTGTAACCTATACATGAAAACATGCAATAAAGATTA